>CM069867.1:43438944-43688944 GCA_036172795.1 Pelodytes ibericus
AAAATAACAAATTTACAATAGTATATGCATTTTATTTGGAATCCAACTTTTGAGTCAGACGATCTTGGAAGGGGGGAGGGGGTTGGGGAATGACATTCCGATGGTGAAAAGGGTGCATGGGGGGAAAAAGCTTAAGAACCATTGCTCTAGAACTTAACAATTCTGGGTTTTAGTATCAGGGTGGCATATTGAAATGTCAGTTTATAGTTTTTAGCTGTAAGCATTTAGCAGATCTCAAGTGATCCAATAAGGAAACAGTTGGTGTTGTTACTTTATAAGACCTTTTTTGTCCAAGACTCCTATAGGGCACCACTATCCATGAACAAAATAACAACGCTACCTGTACAACTATGGGTCAATTGTGCTAGAATAAGCACAGATGATGATTCATTGCATAAATATGGTGGGTTGTTTGAACCAATGACCCTACTTATCCTCCATCCATCCATGTGCAGACTAGATGCAGGGAAAGGGGTACTGAAAGTGATTGTCTGTCAGGGCAGGAAACACACTAAGCATGCTTTAACAGAAATGGAATTGGCTGAATGATCTCTTGTCTTCCCTTTCTGTTCAAGTTCTGACCTACCGCTGCAGACACCTTATTCACATCATTGACAGTGGAAGACCTGCTATGTGTTTGAACTCTCTCAATCACTTTCTCGCATTCTCCAGCAAACACTGCATGATAAATTACAAAAGTGCTAACTTGGCATGGTGTGAAAAAAGAACAGATAAGAATGCCAAGGTAGACCATCAGATTTTAAATACAGGCATCCCTTATTCAAAATGCTTGGGACCAGAAATATTTTCGATAATTGGTTATTTGGGATAACGGATAATTTTCGCCAATAAGATATATTAAAACCTCTCAGCACTCATGAAATACAGTATTATCAATGTAAATACTGTATAGAGGAAAGTTATGACGTGGGGCATCTTTGGGAATTGTAAAATGTGAATTAAAAATTAAATAACAGATCTTTAGAAATAAAGGATCATTTTGAATAGGAGATACTGAACCTGTACCAAATATCCACATATTTTGGGTTTTCTGATGGTTTCAGTGGTGGTTCTATTAATCTAGTGATGTATTTTTGGTGACAGATTCTAAATTAAGCAGATTACTGCACATGTGGCATCTAGACAACCAGGATCACATACAATGTATGCAACAGTATCCAATATTAGGAAGAGAGTTTGGCCTGAAAGTTTTCAAGAGATGGTTAAAGAATCCCAGTATGCCCAGCTTAATTTGATGCCTGAAGTGTCCCTTTATAAGAGTTCTTCGAAATGATTAACATTTGCTTTTTCCCCACCCCGACTAGATGGGAATTTCAACATTGTGCATATCTAACACATGCAGTACACAATAAGACTAAATATGGAGTACACCAGAGGGTATGATCCAATGGAAAATTGAGGAACAGTAATCGAAAGACTTTGACTCTGGGAAGTAGTTTTTTTCTGAGCAGGGACAATCTTCCAAGATCCTAGAGTAAGAGCATCACGATACAAATAATCTATACAGAACTAAAGATTTGAGAAATCACAAGAACACATAATAAAGTAATCCAAGTAATCTACAAAAAGCATTTGTATACTGTGTCCTGGAACAGATTGGTATTCTCTCACTTGCATTGTCATTTACACAGTTCCTCCATTAGAATGAGATATTATCATAACTTTAGTGCTTAGGATATTTACTCACACCATCCTTGTATGTTTGGGAGAGATCTGATGGAAGGGGAGGATTACACAGATCTCTTACATATCTCTCACACTTTCATCTAATGCTGCATTAAAGCCTGCAATTCATCTATATTTAACACATTTTCATCTCTTGCTTTTATTTAACATGCTGCATAGAGTCTCCAATTCATTATTAATCACTCTTTCATACTTCTTAGTTAAAAAGAGTACCAAGGACATATAACAGTTATGGTTCTTTTGAATAAAGGAACTAGGGTTGCCACCTTTTCTTGAAAAAAATACCGGCCTTGGTACTCTCTCCATAGACTTAACATTGGCCTGATGCCAATTTTTTACCGGCCTGCCGGTAAAATACCAGCCAGGTGGCAACCCTAAAAGGAACTCATTTACAAAGCACCAGCAGTATTTTCTGTCAATACATATATAAAAATCTCAAAGTCCCAGAATACATCTTGTGAAATATAATACTTGTGAAATATAATACTTTGGTTTTGGTCCTGCAAATACAAAACATTTTCTGGAATAATGTAACCAGCTTGCCAACTTGGACCGATTTCAGCCAGATATAAATCCTACTGTGTGGCTAGAACAGATGAGTAACAGCACTACTAACATGTGCCTTATTTGTGTCACGAATACAAAGGTGATGAAGTTTTAGCCATGTAGATTACAACCATGGACATGTGGGAGGCCTGTTCTGCCACTAAACCAGCAATACAAATGTATGAGATCCAAGGTGTTCTAAACCTCCAGTCAGCCATTAGTTTTCATATGATGGCTCCTTCTGGTATTTCCTGTACCTACATTTTACACAGTACTCCCTCAGTGACACTCCATGGTGATGTCAGTCATACTTCTATTCTGCATCAGTCACACTACTATCGTCCTTTGATGAAGAATGTTTCAAAGCTGTATTCAACTTCTGGAAATATCCTTTCTGGAGAATGTTGGACTTAATCTGTGGTGCTCCTTAGAGATTCAAAACAATCACAACTAGTTATGATTATGGGCCTTTTAATTTGTCTACTTGTAACCTTTTTTAAGAACAATAAGTGTATAATAAAATCTCTATGGTCTACTGAAATGAACACAAGTGGCTGTCCTGATATCATGGATACAAGGTAGCCATATTAAAAATAAATAACCTCTCACTCTATGTATATTGGAAGTGTAATTGGACTAGGTAACCAGTTATGTTATGACTATTTTCCAAGTATCCCTATGATCCTCTTTGTTTTGTAGCCTAATCAGTATCTCGCACAAAACGTTCTGGGCAAGATATAACACCATGCTGAGTATACACTGCGGCTACAATTAGGAGACAATTAGCAGACTGAAGACCCCCACAGAAATCAGTGGAAGGTAAGGACAACTTGGCTCACCTTGACTAACCATTGTCACAGTTTGAGAAGTCTAAAGATTCTTTTAATTCTGGTTCCTAGCAATCTTAAAGGGCTGGTAACCTTCAAAAATAAAAACGTTAATTTCAAAGTCTTTTCTTTTACAAACAAAAATACTCGATATGACACCTTGTTTTCTTTATTTAAATAAGCAGTGAAGTCTTGTGTAATTTAATACTTTGGTATTCCACACCTCACCTAGAAGTTGTAGTAACACAATGCAAACTTCTATAGCCCTCATCTGCCAGCTCTGCCCATAAACAGACAACAGTCTAGGACAGCGGTGGGGAACCTATGGCACGGGAGCCACAACTGGCACAGAGAGACCTCAGTTGTGGCACCAGCTCTCTGTAGAAGTTTTGCTTTTCCGACTTGAAAGCTTCTTCAAATAGCACGCATGCACCCAATTATTGGGAGAATAAGCAGATGACGGTGGCGCCCGTCTTTTACAATAATGCCTGCCCCTCTCGGATGAAGCAGACAAGCAGTGAGAGATGAACCTGTATATATGTGTGTGTATGAGTGTGTGTGAGTATGAATATAATTGTGTGAATGTATGACTGTGCATGCGTATAAGTGTGTGAGTATCAGTACGCGTGTGTGTCAGTATGAGTGTGTGTATAAGTTTAAGTGTGTGTGTGAGTATGAGTATACATGTGTGTAAATATGAGTATGTGTGTGTGTGCGAGAGTATGAGTATAAGAGTGTGTGTGTATGCGGTGTTGGCACTCTGAGGTCTGTAAATTGGTGTCGGACAAAAATTGGGCACTCGGGCCCAAAAACGTTCGCCATCACTGGTCTAGGACATTCTGCTTGATGGATGGACTGAATTATCATCAGCTACAGATTAACATTGGTGTCTATTTGTTTAAAGCAATGAAATACTGCTGGGGGTGAAATACTGCTTTAGCATTATAATAATAAAAAGTAATTATAATACTTAAATAAGCACCTTATTGAAATGACAGAGGACTTTTCTAACAAACGACTGAACAAAATGACCATATAGGAGCTAGGATTGCCATTATTAAATAGGAGTAGATTATTTTGTCAATAAACTAGATATGCTATGGTACATATAGCAGTAATCTTGCTCCAACATGCTGTTGAATACCATATCTTTTTTGCTGTTCTGCTTAGTCTCTAAGAGATGCTGCAGATGCTGTATAATTTGATCAATCTAATTTCTAAGCACTAATGTAATAAGAAGCACATGCTATATAAAAACTAGAACAATGAACAAAAACACAGATCATTAGCAACGCTAACCTAACTTTTGTACCCTTAAAACTCTTTCTCAGCGTTCGTCCTCCCCGTTAACTGTTTGGCTGCCTGAAGAGTAATGATTAGACTGCTGATCATGTAACTTCTGTAAGTTGGTTAAAGCAATTAGACTGGATCAACCCACTGGACAAAAACATGGAACCAAATGTAAAAAAAATGGAAATTTTATTGGTATTATAAACACTGCATACATATGTCCAATGATTTCAGAAAATTACTGTTTTTGGCTTCTAGTGTTGGCTTCAAATAATCCCACATGTTACTCTCTAATAAAAGAACACGCATTACTAGGAAACAAAAATGGGGACATTAGAATAAAAGTGTGATATTTTAAATCACTTTGCACTTCTCTCATTTAGCAGTACAGCATATATGAACAGTACAGCATATATGAAAAGCCATAGAGTGACAAGGACTCTCTGACATAAGCCAAAGAAGCAAGATAGAACCTGGTCCAATGCAAAAATGCATTCATGACTTGCACTTTTCTTATAGTTTAGTACATGGGCTACTGTAAACAAAGACTAGCAAAAATAATACGGCTAGTATAAGTTTCATCATGTTAACACAATACGCATACATTTATTAGGGAGGTCTGGGAAGATAAGAATTCTACACTTTATGAAGAAAGTAATTCCAAGTATGTAGCACACAATAAAAAGAGAATTTCTTACTTATTTTTTTTTTTTTTTTATGAAAATGGATAGTTATATATAGGACTGTTCTGCTTCAGTATTTGGACATACATCCTGTAATTTTGTAATGTTACAAGTGCAGGAAGAACTCATCTCGGTTACATTATGATTACAGCTTTTACAAAAGTAGTAGATGTTTGAATCCATAGTGTGAGCACTATGACGGAGCATAGTAGAGCATATGATTTAGAACATTTATTAGATTTTAAAAATACCTTTTCTAATATAATATTGGCTATGTGGAAATCCATCCTGTAGAAAAGAATTGAAACCAAAACATTTGCATAGCCTCCATCGAGTGAATACCCAACAGGGGTGCAGGGGTCACAAACAGGATCTGTCCCAACTTAAGTGGACACTTTGACAGGGTCTAGGACACTTCAGCGCAGCGACTTCATCGCTGACAGTTCAGCGCGGCAGTTAGAACGCTGAACTGTCAGCAATGAAGAATAATGCGGCCGTTTCATCGCGGACGTGGCTATGTAAGAACTGTCAGCTCTTACAAATGTACAAGTTAAAATAAAATACCCCCCCAATAAATGAATCCCCCCCAAAAGTGCCCCCCCAAACCCTAATACTAAAATTAACCCCCAAACCCCAATACTAAAATTAACCCCCAAACCCCAATACTAAAATTAACCCCCGAACTCTAATACTAACACCCCAACCCCAAATTTAACCCCCGAACCCTAATACTAAAATTAACCCCCTAAACCCTAATACTAAAATTAACCCCAAACCCTAATACTAAAATTAACCCCTAAACCCTAATACTAAAATTAACCCCAAACCCTAATACTAAAATTAACCCCCGAACTCTAATACTAACCCCCGAACCCTAATACTAACCCCCGAACCCTAATACTAAAATTAACCCCCTAAACCCTAATACTAAAATTAACCCCAAACCCTAATACTAAAATTAACCCCCTAAACCCTAATACTAAAATTAACCCCGAACCCTAAAAACTAATTCTAACCCCCTAAACCCTAATTATAACCCCAAAACTAAAATTCTAATTGTAACACTCTATCTTCTTACTCTAACACATTAAAACTCACCTTTAGCGATGAAATGTCCCGCAATGAAATATCCCGAGACGTGCTGTTGTGTGGTGAAGTGACGGCGGTGAAGCGGCTGCGCTGATGCAGCCGCGATGAAGTGTCACATCCCCACTTTGACAACCCTGCCCAATATAGCTGCTTTGTGAACAATGTATTCATGCCTAAGCTGTAGGTATTAATTTGCTAATTAGATCGACTCAGGTAAGGGTGTTTGTACCATGAAAGGGTTGTCTGGCAAATAGAATATTAGCCCAATACATATTCAGTTTTCTCTAAATAAAGGGTTATTTTGGACAAATAAAGAGTGAATCAGTAGATGTGGTCACAAGACAACAGAAAGTTAATGCTAATCCATTGCTGCAATGATCGAGATCTGCCTCGAAAGCACAAACTGAAACAGACTTAAAACAGATTTGATATTAACTATATGGTCAAATATATGAGCTTCTTGCACATGATGAATTGTAGCACTGAAAAATAAGCACACACTCCAGGCATTCTCCTTTTATGATAGCAGTAACACTGTATATAAAAATCCAGTCTTCAAAGCACTCAACGCATTCGTCACTAAAATCTCTCTCCTGCCCCTGGTTTCTACGGTAAAAAATGTGTGCCAGCATGCATGTAAAACATGTTCCCGCAACCAATACAAACCCCAGATTAGCCTGACTTGTCAGTAAAGCTGATAAATCCGTTTCCGCCCACAAGCAGATTGCCTGATCTAATTTGAAATGATACGCCATGCCCTAACTTCAATATTATGATTATTTTGTGAAGAATCAGATGTTGTGATAGGAGCATTAACACTTAGCTGGTAGTAACAGATGACTAGGTGTCACTCCAAAATACTGCTGCCAAAAAGGAAGAAAAAAAATAACTTGCTGGATTCAGCATGCATTGAAATGTAATGACAGTATCAGCAGGATGTCAGTACAACTCTCCAGTAATTCTGCCAAAGCTTGAATCAGGGATGGACATGGGATCCCAAAACAGTGACATGGAGAACAGTTATCTTGGAAGAAAATATAATATAATGGAAAGCAAGATACTGTGTGCACAAAGGGATACTACTACCCCAATAAGATTTATCCAAAGATTCAGGGGAGGCCTGACAACGTTTTGGCCAGAGAGGAAACAATTTAGTGGCCTATGATGTAGCTAATCAAGTTTCCACTGGCCTTTTATTGAGTAATGTCCTTTCTCTACCTCAGATAAAGAAAAGCAGAAGGCAGATGAGGGCTGTGAAGATGGAGTAGTGAGGTACACCCCTCTCCTCACACACGTGGTCTGCGTGGAAGACCAACATTTGGCGCATACCTAACCTTAGTGTTTTCTATCCTAACCTATTGATGGTAGTCAGCAAAAAATATCAACCCCAATTTATACCATAATGAAACTGGTGTTTTTGTTATAGTGTTTGGTCAGTGCTACTAGATTTTCTTGTATCTATTCCTTGATCTGTTTCTCAGGAGTGATGTCAGTGGCATCTCCAGCAATCACATTTAGGAATGTATCAGGGGGAGACAGGAATAAAAGTATTGGAGCAATTCTAAAATGCTGTATGAGTACAGACATCCAAACACAACTCCAAACTTCCAAATGGTAAATAATCAAATGTATTGAATGTTAACAGCGAGTGGGGTAAGAAAGGAACGCATTTGACGCGTTTTGCATTTTACCAACGCCTATTCATAAGTCTTTCCCCACTTTCTGTTAACATCCAATACATTTAGTTATTTACCTTTTGGAAGTTTGGAGTGACACCATTTTTTGTGTATTTGGTTTATCGCATTAGCCCCGACGACAGCACAATGGAGCACAGTGCTCACCCGGCCGTTGATTGACTGGTAAGTCATCTTCCTTGTCACCTGAGCAGAGCCCACAATTGTTTTTTGTCTCATGAGTACAGACATGCAATATATATGTGTATGTATGTATATATATATATATATATATATATATATATATATGTGTATGTATGTATATGTATATATATATATATATATATATATATATATATATATATATGTACTGTGTATAATATTTTGACAGAATTGTCTGAAGTAGTGGCATTGAACCCAATGGTTCTAGATGCCCATGGACCACAACAGGGGTTCCATGTGGAAGAAAAATAGAGGCAGGGAGAATCAATTTCAGGACAGGTCACAAGTCTGAGAGTGGGTTGTGGGTCAGAACCAGAACGAATAAACTAATATGATAAAAATAAAAAGCATAATGAACATAAATACTAAATAATTAGTAAAGTAAAGATATTAATCATTATTTGGCATAATCAGCATCAAAGTATACCTGCCAACAGCCCCGGATTTGTCAAGGCAGTCAGGTTTTTTGGTACACTCTCCTGTCAAGTCTAGACATTTGACAGCATGATTGGCACTTGCGCTGCTTAAATCCTAGGTACATAAATTAAAACACACAATCCTGCACTCCCTGATCAGGCTCCTGCCTTAACTGATGAAGCTGGGGCATGCAGCATCGTGATGTCCTGTGACCCCCACACCAGCTTTAAAGACCTACAAGTGAGAATGAATTTGCTAAAAAGAAAAACAGCCTGAAAAATATAAACAAGGTGCATGTTCCACAGTGGAACCAAACTGGATGCAATCAAAATAAAAATAAATAAAAAAGTCAAGGTCATAACACTTTAAGCTCTTACCTCTGGTAATTGCTGTTTATTTAGTATTGTGCTTTCATATGACCAGCACTACAATCCCACAGTGGGATTTGCATCATCTCCAAAAAATGTATTTCTAAGCTATTTGCAGAGGAGAATATTGCTAGACTGCAGAAATATCAAACTGCAGAAACAGAAATACATTCCTGTTTTATTACTGTCTTAACAATGCAGAGCACAGGATTCTTGTTTCATTGACATAAGTAAGCACATTTGAAATATACTGCAATATAAGGAAATATACTGCAATATAAGGAGTATTAAAACTGCTCAATGCACAAAGTCTGCAAACTATACTGCTTGCTTATAGACAATTGCAGGGGGTCGAGTTAGATGGTTTAAGGAATATGTCTAAGTTCAGAGTCATCTCAAGATGTGCAAGTAGAGATTAGAGTAATTCATTCGAATAGGTCATTAACAAAAAGTGATGCTTCTATGGCTGAGACTTAGGTTTATAATAAACCTGGCAAATAAAAGGGAAATGCAAGACAGCAAATACCATCAGTTTAATACCATCAGTTATATATTTAAATTGCAGAAACAGAGTCTGAAGGTTAAAGCCTTGCTCTTCCTTATTATTGGATAGCCATTGTGAGATGTAATTAAGCCTACATGTCAACTAGACATGTGCAAAACGAAAATTTTTGTTTTGTTTTCGTTCATTCGGACGAAAATGATATTTATTTAGTCTAAAACGAATTTCGTTCATTACTACATTCGTTTCGGACCAAATTCGTTCATCATTTTCGTTTCGTTACATTCGTTTCGTTTTAACTAATAAATGAATTGACTTAAACATAAACCGAAAATCTATAAACCGAACAACGTTCGTTCAGCATCAGAAATACAGAAAGACTTGCAGACTTCACCGCAATGTTACAAATCACAGACAAAAAGAACAGGTTGATTTGGGAATTCCTGTTTTAAACAGAATAAATAGCATAATGGGGGGCTACCACAATGACCATTAGATTGTAGATATCAGCGTATTATTTGTCTCATGTAGAGACAGGTCAGCTACCAAACTGCAAAACCAATTTTTTTGTAATACTATTAATTATACTACAAACAGTAATAAAACCCACATCCAAAGAAATCTTCAGATGCCACTTATGGGTATGTCCAAATAGGTTTCATTCCATGTTATACTTCAATAACTGGTAGTAAGGTGAAAACACCTATTAACAGTCATCTTTCTGAGGAAAGCAGTACACTGAGGATTTGATTTATATCCATCAGCATTGTGACTCACGTATTGATTTGTATGTAGAAGATTGCTCATAAAGTCACCTTCTACTATTGTTTATTAGCAACAGGAAGACTTTCTAAGACTTGCTGACTTATTGAATAGGGCTGTAAAGGTGAAACCTGCAACTTCTGCTACATGGGCACCTTGATTTCAATAATAAAACATCTGCAATATGAAACATTTTTCGTAAATAAAAACAAAAATACTTTTATTTGTGTATTTTTGGGGTTTTACATCAATGTCGATTCTGCTGCTAGCAAATTAATCATAATATTTTGACTCTATGTTCTTCTGGTCAGGGTGTGAGTGTTTGGCCTTTTATTGTTACACATTGTTGTATTAATAAATTAGGTTAAAAAAAATATACAAATGCAAGTATAAATATATATATCTTGCAAAGTTAGAAAACTAATTAAATTACAGTGTAACAAAAAGTTTTCTACTTATAGTAACAGTATAACTGTGTTTAAAATAATCCTCATTTGGTATACAGGTATAACGAAGAATAACCTCTGCAACACGCCTTTCAGAGCTCCTAGTATACAACATGCAATATAAATGTCATTTTTTGGAAGTCTAACTAGGCTTCCTACAGCTTTGTAATGAGTGCAGCAATTGATGAGTTGGCATATGCTTATAACCTCGCAGCTATTGGTTCGGTGAGGTGCTGTTGACATGCCCACACACCAATGACAGAGAGGACTGCTCGCTCAACTGGATCTCTGAGCTCTTTAAAATCGCAGCCCCTTAATTTTTATTTTCCCAAAAGACTAAGCATCAGTATCTTTTGAACAGTGCATACTAGGAACACTGTTAAAAAGGAATTTTAGATTCCTACTGATTATAACTGTACTTCTCTCTGCAGTGATTCACGGATCTTCCATAAACTTACTGTTAAAGAAAGGGGAAATGTATCGTGTTCTTTATACAACTCTTTTACAAACTTGTTATACAATAGTTTATTCTGCAAACCACCATTACAATATGCTGATATTTTGAATAAAATATTATTTATAAATATTTAAAAAGAAAATGTCTTAACTATAAAAAGTATACATTGGAATAATGAAGAGTTGAGTCAACTCCACTGGGAACTGAACAGGTTTTACACTTGATACATTCACCCACTGAGCTATCTCACCAACATTTTGTAAATTATATTCTCTGAAAGATGAAACTTGTATTTACAATTTCATGTTGAGTTTCATCAGCTATTTTATGTACTGTATGGTCTTCATGCAGTTCAGTAGCAAAGAACATGGGAGGAGGGTAACGTTAAATAAATGCATAAGGAAGAAGTATGGCATTTCAAGATCGGGGCATATTAAACCATGTAGGCCAGTTTGGGATTTAAAAGGCTTTTTAGTAAGAAAAAAAACCCATATTATTGTACATTAACATTTTACTCCAACAGTCGGCCACTTCACTAAAAACAAACATCAAGACTGCATTTCAGTAAAATGATCAATGTTCTCAGCCTCTTGTGTCTATGACTAACTCCCACACCATAATGAACTGTGTGTCTACAAAGGCAAAACACTAACAAATATGCTGATGAATGGCTTTTTCCACGCAACATTAAGTTATAAAATAGATATGATTAACACTGATTGCCTAACTGAAAAGACAACAGCAGACAACAGCTTCCACACAGAACGAAAGCCTAATATTGGTGAATGTTGTAATCGAGTACGTTTGCATTCTTGAAATATGGATTCTCTGGGAGAAATATAAACATGTTATTTATGTTCGTGATTTGTTTTAGGTGATCTTTATTTTTAATTTGAATATCTGTTCATTAAGCAAAACTCTCAACCCACAATGCATAGCGTACAAGCAAACGACAGGCAAGAAAGTGACGAGACTAGAGT
Organism: Pelodytes ibericus; assembly: GCA_036172795.1. Classification (NCBI taxonomy): domain Eukaryota; kingdom Metazoa; phylum Chordata; class Amphibia; order Anura; family Pelodytidae; genus Pelodytes; species Pelodytes ibericus. The sequence goes on from CM069867.1 coordinate 43,450,914, forward strand.
AAGGTTATAGAAGTGCCAAGCAGCTTTGTAATCTCTGCCATGCACTAGCTGCCAACAGTCCTGGGCTTGCAAGGGCAGTCCCGTTCTTTTCAAGTCCTATGCGCAAACTATGCACCATCACACAGTATCGCATTACCCCGCAAGACCGAGCTCCAGCCCACCCAGGTACAGATCCCTGGAGTTCTGAGCTCACTATGAGACATACAGTCTAAATACAAGAAATGAGCTCCAGACACCCAGTAACTTGTTTGGCGAAGGTCTTATGTCTTTTTTTAAGTTACTTTGTTAAATAATTAATTCCTGCATTTGTATAGTCTATATGAAGGGATTTATTCATGAAATAGAGAATTTAAACTCAATACATTTTTACAACCCGGCTACTTTGTCCTTAAGTTTAAATTTCCTTTTTAATTCTCTCTTATTTAAATAAAGCCCATTGGTTGCATCCATATCTGTAAAGGTAGCGTTATGTCAGAGTGGCATGCAACAAGAGATAGCCACCATTGCCCTGTCCATTTAACTGCCATAATGTTGTCAAGTAGCATTAGTAAAACTGAAGGCTTACAATACCGTATTTGCTTGAATATAAGAAAAGGTTTTTTTCAGAGCAAATGCTCTGAAAAAGCCCCCTCGTCTTATATTCGATGTCGTTTTATAATCTGACCTCAAATCGAGGTCAGATTATAAGACTGGGATCCAGGTCCCCCGAAGAGCTGCAGGGGACCTGGATCCCCCTCGCTAACAGCAGGTGGATGTCTGCGCAATGTGCACAGACATCCTCCCCTGCCGCCTGGCACGACCGCCGGGACTTCTATGATGAAGCCGGGTCCTTCTGGCTTCATCATAAAAGTCCCGGCGGAAGTGCCTTGCAGCAGAGGAGGATGACTGCGCGTATCGTGCATCCTCCGGCTGCCCCCGCTGGCCACCAATGATATTTGGGCAGCCGGGGGATGTCTGCACGATAGTGCAGACATCCTCCATGCTGCCCGACACTTCCGTCTATTATGACGGACCGGCTGTCTGTCATAATGGACAGAAGTGTCGGGCAGCATGGAGGATGCCCAAAAGACGGCTGCCCCCACTAGCCACCAACGAGAGACCAGGTGAGAGGGAGGGATAGAAGGGTGGATAGACAGACGGGGGCAGAGAGAGACAAGGGGGAGGCAGATAGAGACAAGGGGAGGGATGGGGGGCAGAGAGAGGCAAAAGGGAGGCAGAGAGAGGCAAGAGGAGGGAGGGGGGGGGAGACAGACCGGGGTAGAGAGAGGCAAGAGGGGGGGCAGAGAGAGACAAGGGGAGGGAGGGGGCAGAGAGAGACAAGGGGAGGGAGGGGGGCACAGAGAGACAAGGGGAGGGAGGGGGCAGAGAGAGACAAGGGGAGGGAGGGGGGCAGAGAGAGACAAGGGGAGGGAGGGGGGGCAGAGAGAGACAAGGGGAGGGAGGGGGGGCAGAGAGAGACAAGGGGAGGGAGGGGGGGGGCAGAGAAAGACAAGGTGGGAGGGGGGCAGAGAGAGAAAAGGAGGGAGGGGGGCAGAGAGAGACAAGGTGAAAGGGAGGGGGAGAGAGAGAGAAAGAAAAGTTTGGGGGGAGGGAGAGAACGCTGGGGGGAGGGGGAGAGAGAGGCAGCATAGGCACATAAAAGGAAATAAAGACAAGAAATGCATTTTTTTAATATCATAATTTTTATAAAATATTAAAAAGCAATTTACATGTGAATATATACAAGATAAACTTTTTTCCTATAGGGTAGTCTTATATTCAGGCTTTTAGTTTTTTTCCTAAAGGAATATCCAAAGTTTGGGGGGTCGTCTTATAATCAGGGTCGTCTTATATTCAAGCAAATACGGTAGTTCTGCTTTATCAAAAAAAAAAAGAACCAGCATAGTATCAATAATGGTGCTCATTTCAATGTCTTATTGCTGGCAAAGAACAGTAGGCATCACTAGTGCAAAACAGGAAAGGCAGCATAAAAACATGTGAGAAAGTACATCTTAATGTCAGTAACCTTCAATGTGCCTGCATGTGACCTGCAGATGTATCACCCATTGTTGTAACATATGATTTGTGTCGAAATGTCCATGATTAGCAACATTTCTTCCTATGATGCACACTGTAGCGGAATAACTTGCACTGGTGCCGCAGGTGTAGACTGTAACCTTAAGGGGCCTATTACATGCTGCACAGGCCACAATCTCAATAAATTTCAATGCTGTCACTTACAAGGAATATCAGAAACATTTTATTACCAGGCCAGTTCAGTATCCAGCACGGTCATTTTGGCATCTGCTCTAAGGGGTGTAAATATAACATTAATTACCATTATTCCAGCCCAACAGATAATATGGCATTGTAAAATTTAAGGAGCGCCTTTAGAAGTACTGAAAAGGAACTGATCATCAACATCTTGTTTTATTAGGTTTTTTTTTTTTTTTAAAGTGTTAATACAAATCTTGTCATTTAGTATGGTTCAACCTCATCTCATATGCGTAATTCCTGATATTTCCCCCACCAAATCTTGATGCTGGGGAAAGTTGAGTGTCAGCGCTACTGCAAGTGTCGTTCAAACTGTCAGGCCTACCACACATGCGCCGTGGCACTGTCACTCATCCCCACATGTGCACAAAGTTTCGCATGTGAAGGACACCATTTTCAGTGTCCCAGACACTGGAGAGTGTGATCAGGACTGTGGGATTGTGGTTTTGAATCCCACTGTCCTGCTGAGCTCTACCTAGGTCCAGAAAAGGATGGTCGGAACTGAGGTACAGGACTCCCCCACGCAAAGCTGTTATTATTGCAATTAATCTACATGATGCTTACCATCCTTACATTTCCACTGGACCGTATTTATACTTCTTAGTTTAACAGGCCACACTGTATTTGAAATCATTTGATCCACTTGCAGTCACCTATTTGCCAAATATAACCCAGAGGTGCTAGGTTTAAAGAATGCCTCCTGTGCTTTAAGGTTAAATCCAAGTAATGCTAAATGCTTCTCATCTCCTCTAATCCCTGCCTAGCTCCACCTACTTGAAGGTTATGGCTTTGTGCGCTGAGATCTGGTCTACTACCTTCTGGGCAGGGATAAGCAAAGTGTCCGTAAAAGGACACCTGTGTCCATGGCAAGGTCTGTGAAATCCATAGAACATCATTTAAACTGTGCACCACAGACTTCAGTAATTATCCACCAATGTTATTGGTGCCCACCCCTACTATCCCTTCTACTGGGACCAGTAGTAGTGGGCACTTCTTCATGCAGAAGAGAGGTAAACATGCGTATTATCTCAGCCAGTGATTTAAAAGGAGATTAGACAAAACCATGTTTTAATCAGGCAGAAGTTCAGTTATATATGTACCACTCCATATGTCCACTGGTGCTGAAGTTGAATCAAAAGTCTAACAAAGTCTTCAAGGGTGCAATGTTGCATGTCTAGAGCTCTGTGAAATGATCATACTTAGTGTAAGGCTGTATGATTTATTGTATGCCAAACACACCTAGCTTGGAGGAGATATTTAGCTAAGTATATCAGCATGTGATTGTAGATTAGGAATCAGTCTTTATTTATATAATGTTTTATATAATTATTTTTGTTTAGTTTCTTTTTTGACCAAATTGTAGTGGACCCCGTCAGTTTAATAGCCTTTGTTCTTAAAACTTTTGCCAGGGCTTGACGAATCCTTAGGCGCTAGGGAGCCATGAATCCTAGAATTAACTACTGATAGGTTCAATGTTATATTTAGAAAGCAATGGAAAAACATTTCACTAGCAGGCTCCTAAATTGGTCTACTTGGCTCTGAGAATTTACAAATCCATGTTACGCAATGATTTTGGACACAATAGTCACCCAAAGAAGGCAATTATAGTGAAACAAGACATAGCAAAAAGGTAAGTCAATGTTAAAAGGCCCTAAAAGTATTAACACCTTCCTGCTCATTCTATGCCGTCCTAATTTTCAGTGCCTAAATTAGAACGTCCTGAGTTTACCAGCTAATTCGTGAGACCCCCCCCCCCCCCCCCCCCCCGATGAACTTTGTGCGTATCTCGCTGCAGGAAATATGTTTATACTGGCCAAAAAATAATCCATCTTGGTGCAAATATATTGTCAGAGACAACAATATGTGACCATCTCACAGCCGACACCAAGAAAGAATATAAAAAAAAAAAAAAATCAGTCTCTGCTAGTGGGCAGCCTAGCCTAGTATAAGAAATGTGCGGCTATCCCAACAGTCCATTCCAGCCCTGACAACAAGTGATCCTTAAAGTATAGACAATAAAAAAAACTTGCAGCATTCAATATGACACCAGACTGTCTAGTGCTGACACAATTTACTGGAAAGCTCTCTTTTTGAACATTTGCGTCCTGAATTTAGTTTCTGGTTAAAACATTTTAATACAGCTTCTTCTGCCAAATAGTCGTAATTAGGAAAATTCTACACAAATCTACTATTTAAAATGATTATTGATAGAGTCACTGTAATGCATGTGTTACATGTGATTGCAAAGTATGTTTAAAATCAAGATAACAGCACGCTCTATGTATGACCTCAGGTCAATGTAAAAAAAAATGAAAAAAAACTAATTCATTCATTCAATACATTGTATTTCTTAGGAAAAAAGGAGAGAATTGGCCATAACGTTTGGTAACAGTTTATAAAGCAGACAGAACTGGACATTTGTTCAAAGCTGTCGATTCCGGTCGAGTGTCATTTTGCAGGTGCTACGAAGGAAGCAGTAAGTTTCCCTCCAAATCCAGCAATTCCATAATTCATCCAAAATGTTGTTTAAGTCACGGAGAAAAAGAAGTCTAAGCTAAGAAAACGTCTCGGCTTTCATGTCACTTGATTTCCCCATCAGTTGTCAGCAGCCTCTCGTGACAGCTTGGAGTTTGTATTTTTTTTTTTTTTTTTTTTTTACAGGTGGTATGTTTTAAATTTCTTAGCAATTCTGCACTATTTTCCAAACAGCACATGCAATGTTGTTCTAATAAGTAGAACGGTTGCACAGTAGAAAAGCCAGCTTCTAGCACTACTTAAAACCAAGCTAAGAAATGGTAATAAATAATTATTTTAGACAAGTTAAAACTTTTAAAGGTGGAGCAAAACGAGGATCAGTATAACAAGTAACAGCAATAGGAAGTTCATTTTTTTTTTAATTTTTTTTGAAAACTTTGTAATATCCTCTGCTAATTGTTAACATTTTTAAAAAAGACATTTCTAAAAAAAAAATTCAAATGGCTTAATAGCTACTGAACCAAATAAACCAAAAAAAAAACAAAGCTATGTTTCAGCTTACATTAACCTAAATATGCTTATGAAACAATGGGGTATAAATACAAATAGACATTCTAAAAGTGAAGCAATTACTATGGGACCTAATCAATGACATTTTACTGCCGATTATTCCATATTTAAAACTTTGCTGCAGATTTACAAGATATTGGTAGTTATGTATAGAAGTTGGCAGTTTACAGAAATAACACTAATAGTGGCCCTATTTCCATGTTTTCCATTATAACTCTAATTTCCAACAAAAGTTATATGTTTGCTACACAGCTGCTACATCTCTACATCCGGCTTGACGGAAGCACAATCTGAGCCCAATAAAAAGTTTTCGCATGCATTAAAAAAAATGCATTTTTGTTTTTTAATCTCTCAAAACTTCTTCTTTTTGAGGGGCAACTTTTATGAACGAGGGTAAAGGATATCTATAGAAAGCAGGAAAAATAATAGTAAAAATAGCCGGTCTTTTTATACTGGTCAGTGCAATTATTGCATATCTTAATGCAACTTGCCTGGACATTTCAGCTAAAACACCTGCCTATAAACTCTACTACGTCACTAACAATTTACTGTTCCTAAATCCTGTGAGTCCGCTGCACGTTACATGAGCTCTCACAAGTCGCAGTGTAATGGTGCTTCATATAACTAGCAAGTTATCTGGCTATATCTATATTAAGGAAGCACCATTTTGCTGTGACTGGGTCACATGAGGTGAGTAAAAGAGGAGGTGCAGCAGTAATGGAGGACCTGTGGTGTGGATTTGGGCAACCTCAAGTATAAAGCAAGCTATCTGGCAAGTAATGTAGTTTGGGGGTAGCTTTATGATCAGTAGTAAAGCAAGTATTTGCTTGAAGTCAAGCAAATATGATATTATGGTTTGTAAAACCGTGAGTAAAATGGACTAATTTGCACATTACTAAAAATAATATATGGCAGCTGGGGATGGGGCGGTTAATCATGGCTGCATGAACGCAGCCGCTTCACCGTGACCTATCGCACGAGAGGTCATTGCCGGACCTTTTTTACGCAGGACAGTTCATCGCAGAAGGTGTGTATTATTAGGGGTTAAACATTAGTATTAGGGCTTGGGGGCTTAGTGTTAGTATTAGGGTTCGGGAGTAGTATTAGTGTTAGTGTTTGGGGGGCAGTATTAGGGTTTGTGGGTAGTGTTAGTATTAGGGGTATTAGTTTTTGGGTACGGGGGTTAGTATTAGGGTTAGGGGTTAGTATGCGGGTTCGGGGTAACTTTTTGGGGGGGTTAATTTATTAAGGGGGTGTATGTTTGTTAGTGTGACAGTTCAGCACTGAACTGTCAGCACTTACATTGCCGCAGTGAATCGGCCGCGTTGCCTTTCACCTCTGACAGTTCAGTGTTCCAAATGCCGCGCTGAACTGTCAGTGGTGAAACAGCCCTGCTGAACTCTCCTAGATGCATAACAGCTTGGGTGACTGGTTTAGACTTCACTAACCCTAACTGTGTTAACTGTGTTAACCATAATAAGAATAAGGGGCAAGGATAAATACGGCAGGCCCCAGAATGCAATCAAAGCTTTGTCATGCCCATGCTTTGCCAGTACAAAGAAGCAACCACAAAAAAACTGCTTAGGCACAGTAGGCATGCTGGGCAATAAGCAGGGGGAGAACTCGGCCCCCAACTAGGCCAATATGGCTAACTATAACTGTGATCCTGGACAGAGTGTCCCTTAAAGAGAAAGGCTTGGGTGACTTGCATGAGCTGGACCCCTATTGTTTGACCCCAAACAAAAAAAGTAAGAGCACACAAGCGGGCATTCAAGAAAAACATTCCTTAATGGTGTACTGAATTCTCTTTCCTGCAAGTTTTCAATTCCGATTTAATAAGTATACAAAATGCTGTGTTTTCACATAGTTATGAGCAGGGTTTATAGATAGAATACTAAATGTGTTTTATGCAAGCTTACGCATAGAGTAATCTCACATTCAGTTCCATGGAAGCTCCATGTAGAACGCAATGTTTACTAAAGCACAGCAGTAACATTCCCTTGGTGACAGCAAGTGGCTGCTTCCTAACTAGTAGATTGCAAAACTGTAAAAATGTGGTCAGCCTAGTGACTATTAATATTGCGTCTAATTAGGTGTGATTCAAATATCCCTTTCATTCTGACACTGGAAACGGCAAATGAACTTGTTGTGTAATTCAAATCTTTCCCACAGCTTAAAAACCACTCATCGATGTGAAGGAAATAAGTTAATTGGGTATTTACAACCAAGGAACTTTTACTTGTTTTACTTGCTGCACCAAGTTTTATATAAAGTGCATTTTATAGAAATGTATTTTTTAGGTTTAAAATTAAAAACAAAACAAAATCTGTCTGCTTAATGGACGTAGACGAGGGAATCCAGGGCTGTACGCGGTAGTCTAAGCTGCTAATGATGTCAATTATTTGCTGAGAAACATTTCACTAGTTTGCACGTCACTTTCTCTGCAATATATTGTATTTATGTAATTCCACAGACATGTCTATACACCTCAGTGACAGCTGAAAATACTGATAAGAAATCTGTCAGCACAGACACGTACCTCTTCAAGTGATGTTCACAGTTTTTGACAAGACATAGCAGTAGCCAATGGATTTGCACTCGACCGCACTTGCGGAAACACTCCACAACAGACTGCTCCAAGCCAGTTGTCAGTGCACCTACATCATAACTTAATAACATTTAAATAGCTATATCTATAAACCGTTATGTCGTTTTGATTCACAACTACCAGACACAATTGAAAGTTTTATATACTCTTTTTTTTTTCTTTGCTTTTTTGCCAGGTTTTTAAACTTCAAAAATACAAACTATCCTTTTACATAACAGTCCATGACAAAAAGGAGGAGGTTGTAATTACACTGTTGGCATGGACTGACTTGCTATTAGGTTGCAAAAAGTACCTATTCACAATGTGCACATGTTATGATGATGGCGATTATCATCATCAGAATGTTGTATGTCATCTTGGAAACACAGTCTCAATTTCTTGCTTTTAAAGGGACAGTCTAGTCCCCAAACTCACTTCAGTGCAAGAGGAAGATTACTGCTTGTATAGTGCACAGGCTTTTTTCCAAGTATGATTTGATGCAGGCATTCCGTAGAAATAACTTTTTTTAATATTTGACTCAAGCCCACATATTTTGATGACATCACTAGAGAAACACGATATTACCTTCATTTGACTGAAACAATTCTCATTAGGTCTTGCAACAAAAAATAAAAAGAGGAAATGACTGTTACTCAGCTAGTGTGGGCAGTCCTGGTTTCTTGCAAACTGATGTAATTTCACAATTTCATCTAGCTGAGAAAAGATGTGCATCATGGTGCATGGGCTCCCACAAATGAACAATGTTTACCAGGCGTATGGACACACGCCCACATTTAACTGCTCTCACAGGTTTAAAAGAAAAAAAAAATAAACATGTGAAGAAAAGAATAATTATTGAAATGTACATAAACATACATGCACACTACAGTGTATATACACACAAATATATAAAAAGATACACACACTAGTTTTCTTCTGTGTGTTAATCCCACCATATTTTTTTCATCCAACAATTGAATTTATACCCTGTAACATTCCTAACTGACCCTTGCAATCTATTCATGATCCATCTTAATGCATATCATGTTACACATTTATTCCCCCCACTCCTGATCCAATCCGTTCGCTGCATTTAGCAGCTGGTTCAGTATTCTGGCTTTGGCTCCCTTGGGCTACTCCATTACCAGCCTGCTCTCATGGGGTAGCCCAGGGCACTGCACTCTTCACTCCCCCTTCTTGCCTTGATGCTTTGATCCTTCCTCTTATCTCCCTTGGTTACAATGATCCGCTCTTGCTTAGCTCCCTTGGTATCATGTCTTCACAGTCCTTCTCTTGACAAAGTCAGCTGCTCTGTGTCCTCTCAGTAACTAAACAATGGCAACTGATCAGTATACTACATATGTGGTATACAGCATAGCTTTCTTTCCCTGTACAGTGTGCTCACAGAAGTGAATATATATTTTTTTTTAGTATGTCTATTCTGGTCACAGGGAACAAGTGGAGCTAAAATGATACCGTTATTGGCTGGAGTAGAAGTCTGAAGAAGATTTTAAGACCAACCAACTCAGATTCTCCTCCAGTAGTCAGTAAATACATTATTTAAACTTCATTCAGTTCCTGTGTTAACACAGCCAACCAGGTAGCAGACTTTTATTCCCATTATACCTGTACGATTATGTAGTTGAAAAAAAAAAAAAAGAGAACAGTTTGTCAAACTCTGTTAAGGTGATTATAGCCTAGGTTTGGTGCTGTCACTTGTCTACGCATGTATACACTTTGGCTCCCAGCTGGAGTGCACCTTAAAGGGACACTAAACGTTTTTTCCCCTTGTGCTTCTAATAGAAAAGCACAAGTGAAAAGTTAGTTGTCCCTAGTATGAGGATAAGTACATGCCAGTTTATCCTCTCACCGACAGCTGCCATACTTCCATAGGATCGGCGACCGTCTCTCTCTGCTAGAGGAAGTATAGAATGCATACTCCTCAGCACAACTTTGGGTGGTGACTGTGTCATTTTTAATTGAGCTTGAGTATTTCGGTTTCAATTGATGTTGTTTGACAAGCATTGTGGCGCTAAGATACACTACGTTTCTTCTTCATCGCCTAGGTACCTTGCTTACATGACCAATGATAAGGCTGCAGTGCCACAAATCATCTCTTGGGTTTCTGTGAGGTTATGGGCTTCCCTGGCCTCTCTGTGATCTAGGTGCATTTGCAAAAGTCTCCATTATGGGCAGGATCAAGGGCTATACAGTTTGATAGAATGAGTACATTAACAACACTGTATGGGAAAACAATGAATCCTGCACGCATTGTGCTTTATATCAAGGTTGGTTGATGTATGCACAGTTGAGATCACTTATCAGACAAACAAGGTTTATAGAGGGGCTAAACCCTCCTGTCAGCAAAATATGTGTGATGAAAAAGGGTTGTGCTCCGCAGAAGCATCTTTCAGAAGCGATTACACATATTTAAGAAGTCAGATGCTGACTTCCAGGCTGCTATGTCGCGGAGATGATCATCTCCTTTCCAGTGATTGGCTGTGTGCAGCGTAATTGACAAGCACACACACCAATGACACAGATCGATGGTCGGGCTGTCTCTCTCTGTAGCCATGGTGCTTTGCTCCATGAGACAGAAGCCCCTTTAGTCTTTGATTTTACACAATTAGTGAACCTTTTGAACCGTGTTGAGTGTCATCACTCTTTAACTCAGGAAGATGTCAGTTAAGGAGCTCGATGTCTATATAGCTCTTCATTTTCCAAAACATCAACAAACACTTAGGTAACAAAATGTCTGCCTCTTCTTCATAATTACTTAAGTAACTCTGAAGAGACACCATTGGGGTGTACCTCAATTACAAATCTCTCTAGGGCCTTTCACTGCTGCCATAGAAAAAGTCTACTTTATAATACTTTTACATAGCATTATCAACAGCGTCTGTTTTATTTCATATATGTACTTCACTCTGGAGCGAACAGAATCTGAATAAAGCTTTGTAAATTAATGTTACATCATGGCCACTGTATGTAGACATTGAAGACTAGATTTGTGCAGTCCAATGGGATGCAGCAACCAAACTGTAAAATGTTCAGTGCATAGATTAACATGACTGATTATCAACTGTAATACCTGTGCATAATTCAGTACTACAATCGAATAAAAGTAGCACTTTTATGTTTGCTACAATGTAAGCACATATTTTTGCCTCTCCCCCCAAAAAAAACAAGCATACATATAAAAAACAAAAAAGTAGCACGAAGAAGCAGGATAAACCCTTTCAGTGCACATCATTGCAATAAACTGATCTCATTTCTGGCTTCCAACTGAATAAAAGCTGCAGTTTTTCGTTTTCTACAATGTTAGAAACTATTCTATAAAAATAACATCTGTGCGTGCAATAAGTGTCATTTTCTTTCATAGTGTTAAAAATGTAAGTTAACAAAAAAAAAATTTGTTTACATACAAATTTAATACATTATCAGTCAATAGAAAATAAGTTTTTAGACAATTTCATCACAATGTAGTTGAAAAAAAAAAAATAAACTGAGAAATATATACCCAGTGTATAGAGTTTCCGAAATGATCACAATATAATATGATGTGCTAGTAAACGGTGCTGTAACAAATTGGAAATTGTATTTATATTATGACTTGGGCTGTAGTTTATTTAACAGATAACCCACTTTCCTCTAGAAATAAATTACACAGACACACACATATATATACAGTAATTTAAATGCAACTTGTATGCTGACAATTCGTAGATTATGTATGTGCCACCTCTACAGAATATTTAATTTACGCATCACTTGTGATATGTTTGTCAAACGGGGAGGCACATACCACAAGAAAATCATAGCTTAATTAAAGTAAAGGCAAGGTCAATAATGTGTATAAGCGAGCTGGTTCAGCGTGATGTCACTTGGGTACAATCAATTAAAATTCACACTGAATAGTTTAATAAACAATCCAAACAAAAACCCAGTTGTTGAAAGGGGTGTGTGTGGGGGGTTACACTTTAATATAATGTAATTTATATTCTTTTGTGGTGCCTGCATTTTAAAAACACAGCTGCCAGGTATTCTAAGCTATATATCAATTGCCCCCTCATAATACAACTGGCAAATAAAAAATATAAACGCTGGGTTCTAATATGAAGAAATAACATGTGACAAGGTTTCCAAAACATTTCTGTCTTGAACCTTGCGAGCTAAAATTGCTTTTGCTGGCCCCTTCCACCTCACAGCATGCCTGACAGACAAATTGATCGAAACATTGGAAAATAATATGCTAGCAAAATTTCTCAGGGTGAGATTTCATCTTTTGAATTTTTCATAAAATATTGTCCCCTTGATTCTTTCTTTCCTCTGTATTTCTCTGTGTTGAATGGCACAACAGCACTGTACTGCAATGTGCCGTAAACAAACTGTACCGCATGTTTCATAGGTTAAAAAAGCCCTCTTTGTGTGGCGAGGTCTTGGAAATTGGCCACATATTATGTTGTTCAATTATAATAAACTCACGAGTCTGAAGATGCCTTGGAGGCGCTCATTAGACGTTGGGCTGTTTATTACAGGGAGTAATATACTGTTTATCATTTCAGGAGCAAAAACAAATAATCAGGTGACAAAAGAATGCCAGGAAGAAGTGGGAAGCATAAACTATTTGGGGTTCAGATTACACACGCACACACGCACACACAAAACATTCTAAAGCTAGAGCTTGTATTTTACAGAGAGGGCACGAAAGCTAGAAGAACAGTCACTGAAGTTATAAAGATTTTAGACTAGCATTTAACCAATTGAGTTCTGATGGATTTTTTTTTTATTACATACATAAACACATGTATTTATAGTAAAGTTTATCTCTAAAGCACCAGTGTTCTAAAGCATCCAGCACAGAATTTAATTTGGGATTAAACCCTCCATGTTAACTTTTAATTAGACCGGTAAGTTCTGAAGTGATCAGAAATCTTTTGCAATTCTCCTTGGGACTTCTTGGCTGCCATGTTTCAAAGAGCGGCTAGTTCCGTGCCCATGCAGAGCTGATTGGTGTGTGGAATTTGGGACTGCAAACACACCTCCAGCCGTTTGTGGTAAGAGGTAAAATCAGATTTAATTTGGTCAGTTTTGTCCTTGCAGTGAGTTGTAGGTTTCGTGGGTAGTGAGAGAGGTGTAGGTTTAAAGTGAAGATGTTGAAGTGGAGACATAGGAGGTGATAAGTAAATGTGGCGCACATACAGATATCGCCACATAATGGCACAATCAGCGTGTGTACCTATGTATAAAGCAGGCTCTGACAAATTCCTGGAGTTTACACTTTTTCTGCCAGTTATTTTTTGGTTGTGTTGGCACAGCCAATGTAAAAGAACAACAGGCAGAGAAATCATTATACATAACAAACAGCAACTGCACCTTTTTATAGCTCTCCCAACACTTTGCAGTGGGGGAGTTTTTATACATGACCTCCGTAGTGTTGCTATACAAATAGTGAACAGAGTTGTAGGAAAACGGGGAACATTTTGTCCATACCAATAAATAGCAACTCAAGAACAAAGTTCTAAAAATTGAGTAATCAGCAGAAATAACCTACTATTTACAAGTGTGATTTCTCCATATTTAGCACATTGATCTTTATATAATTGCCCGTTATGTGGCTTGCTGGCAATAAAACTCACTAATGTTATATTATTATCAATTTGACAATTTTTCACTGCTCAAAGGTCAAATAAATCAAAATAATTATCGGACATGCCAATGGATTTGTTGCAAATTGAACAACGGTAAAACATTTTTACAACTTTGTATTACTTTAGTACTTGCTAAGTCGCTGTATCATTTTAAATAATGTTGGTTGGATTGTCATAAATATATGGTTAACATATTTTTATAACTGCTAATGCACATACTGTGTAGATTGAAGCCCAATAATGTCTACAATGCTTTCAAACACCAAGAAAATTAAAAGCAACATAAAGTGATGAAACATACAGCAAGCAAATCTAATCGATATCAGTATCCAACAAGAAAACATCACTTTCACGCTTTGCATATGATAAGCCTTTAAGGCTGAGCATCAACCTCAAAATTACCTCTAATGTTTTTTTAAATGAAACCTCACATATTTAAATTGTTTCCATGCAGATAATTTGTGTTCACTGGATTTCTTCTATGAAATTTAAACAGCTGATGGATCAATGATAAAAGGGCCTCAGCATCATCTTTTCAGCACATATAAGAGGTTAAAAATGAATCATCTAGTAGTAATGATTTTTCTGTGAATATCAAAAGCTAGTGTGGCTGACTTGGAAATGTATACTAAATATTAAATATTTCTACAGCATCAATAATTGCATTGTATGATATCGATCTGGCAGTGTTAAATATACAAAGGAATGTTATATATGTAGGAAAATACACACACACACATATATATATATATATACACACACACATACATACATACAAGTTGAGTGTCCCCTATCCGAAATGCATGGATAGCTTTGCCAGCGACAGCCCTTTACCTCCCCTTCACCTTGCTAAAGCACAGCAGCGCTGTTAAATCAGCCAGTATGAGGTCCAGAGATGTAACCGGCGTACATATTGTTGGTATTAGCCGGCAGCCAGCGTGGAACGCAGGAACCGGAAGCAGGAAATTACATCTGCACAGTATCCGGTCAGGACACACTAAAATAAGGCACCAGCACACTACCAACGCTGTCTTTGTCAAGCCACATGGATTAAAACGTAACCTCAATAAAGTGCTGAACATGTGGATGCCTACCTGGGTGCCAGATCTAATTTCCTGGTCGCCATAACTACCTGGCACCCAGGATTTGTTCTGGTGAAGACAATGTTAATGTTGTATCATAGCTGGACATGGAAGATTTTTAATGGAATATCTAGATAATAGACAGAGCCCCATTACCAGTAACCATCAATCCTGTGTTACAATGGAACGTTGTGTTAGCTAACCCAAGTTTATTGTTTTAAAAGACTGATCATTCGAAAAACATTTTTTAAATTATGTTAACATAGCTTAAAATTGTTGTGCAGTTTAAAAACAATAAAATTGTGCTACTTTAGACTAGTTACATCTCTGAAGTATCAGCATTCGTGGGTTTGATCATAGGCTCAGGATGGCAGAAACAAAGAAGTTTCTTCTCATCAGTCTTTTTCTTGTTCTGGACAATGAAGGTTATTCCAACAAGAAATTGTCAAGAAACGGATGATCTTGTACAACGCTGTGTACTACTCCCTTCACAGAGCAGCGCAAACTGTCTCTAACCAGAATAGAAATGTGGAGTGTGAGCCCGCTGTGCAAAACTGAGCAACAGAACAAGTACATCAGTGTCTAGTTAGAGAAACAGAGGGCTCACAGGTGCTCAAATGGCCATTTAATCGTCATTAAATAGTACCCACAAAACAC
This sequence comes from Pelodytes ibericus, assembly GCA_036172795.1. Taxonomy (NCBI): domain Eukaryota; kingdom Metazoa; phylum Chordata; class Amphibia; order Anura; family Pelodytidae; genus Pelodytes; species Pelodytes ibericus. Next base: position 43,466,189 of record CM069867.1, read on the forward strand.
CTTTCTCCATGACTCTGGCCTTCCACTCGGGGTTACAAAGAAAAAAAGCCATGTATCTAACTGTCCAAAAAAAAGAGAAATTATTAAGATGGTCAAAACAATACAGATACTGGACAGAGGAAGATTAGGAAAAAGAGTTATGGACATCTAAGATTGAGGGGTTCAAATCGCAAAAGAACATTCATGGTGCGCAGACAAAATGAAAAGATGCTGGACAAGTGCTAAACACCATCTGTCAAGCAAGGTGGACGCAATGTGATGGTCTGTGAGTGCTTTGGTGGTGGTTAAGTGGGAGATTTGTCCAGGGTAAAAGGGATGTTGAAGAAGGAAGTTAATTCCCTACAACAGAACAATAACCCAAAGCATAACGCTAGACTATGCAAGAACTAGCAGTAAGGAATTCTATCTATAATGAAGTGGCCAGCAAGGTCACTGGGCCTCAACCCTATTAACCTGTTGTGCTATTGTGCTATTGTGGGAGCAGCTTCACCACATGGTACAGCATGCCAAGAAGCCTACTAGGCTGTAACTGCTGCAAACGGAGGATTCTTTGATGAAAGCAACGTTTGAAGGATATCATTTATTAATTAACCTTGTCAGTGTCCTGATTGTATTTCCCACTCATTTCGTGTATGTTTTCATGGAAACCATAAAATATAACTGACCCCACATTTTTGTAGTGTATATACATGCACACACAAATAACCTCTGCCCCACACTATTTCATTAAAAACACCTCTCTAGCGTCTGTTTTTTTATAGAACATGGGAATGAGGCAGAACTCAAAATGTTCAGGTGGACTCCTTGGTAAAGCTTATAATTTAAGCTCTGTCAGCTTTGTCTCCCAAATAAACTTTTTTGTCCATTCACTTGGCATTTTTTCTTGTTTCTCCACCACTTTTTCATTCACTGTTTCTCCCAGGCAACATCTTAAGCAGAGACATCAAATAAACAGACTATTACTAGTAACAATATTACAGGCTGTTGGTCAGGGAATAAAATTGCATGTACCTTAAAAAGTACATGCCATTATCTCACACTAGCATCACTCTTTAGTAGAAGCAAAAGTGTTGCTTTAAATATATATTTTTTGTTTTGTGCTTTAAATGTACCATTAATAAGGATTGTTGGTAGAACACCCACTCAACTTAGAGCTCAAATCGTTCATGTATGCAATATAAAGGACAGAAACACGCTGGGGTTGGTTGTAGTGTAGCTGGTAAAATATGTTTTAGAATTAAATAAAAAAAAATATATATATATAAACTGCTCCTTGACTAACATCAGGACTTACGGTATGAAAAGTCGTGCAAACGGTCAAAAACGGAAAAGGACTTCCATTTATTAACCGTATTTGATGTAAATACTTGCTAATGCATGTGGGAAACCATAGGTTAAAATAACTTAAAATATGGTAACCAGTAAAAAAAAAAATGTTTACCTACATAAACCTGTATAACAAAAGATTCTGAAATGTAGCAACAAAACAAGTAGCTCTTTCATAAAGCAAGAAGCAGGCTTTCCCAGTGTGATTTGCATTACAATGCTTTGCTGGCCTAATAGCTGATGAGGTAAAATAAAAATCTATCTTAGCTTTTCTAAACAAATGTATGTTATCCTCCATCGCTATCAATGACACAAACATTGTATAGCTGCAGCCTTCATTTAAAATACATTTTAGATGTTGCAAAAAATGAAACAAAATTTACACCTAATACAATAACAAATCTATCCCTTCATTACACCACATTGCGTAGATTTAAGCTTTTATGGATATGTAAACGTTAGCAGTTTCAATCATGACCAGGATTACTGGACTGCATCTTATAAAAGCAAATAACTGAACACAAGCAAACGTTTGAGCACAAATCATACACACATGCATATAATATATAAATGGAAAATGTTATATATAAAAATATATATATATTAAAAAGTGGCTTTTTTTTTTTTAAAGTGTGGATTGACAAATACTTGGAAAGCACCACAATTTGGCTTCCATATCTCTGAATTGGTATTTCAATGACAGATGTTTGTTGCGGCAAAAACCTCTGTCAGAACAAAATTAGGTGATCTATCATTTTAAGATATGGTCTTCATATACTGTTTACTTGAAGATATCACTTGCCTCAAGCCAATTTTGACCAAGAACATTCTGTGATATGGAAGTGATTTGTATATCATCATTTTTGTGATAAATGTAGCTCGAACACAAAATAACCTACCATTCCACAGTATTACAGTTAAAACTCCTCTGCCAGTAAATCTGCACTAGTGTTTTTATTGCTAACCGTGCTTGAGACTTCCAATGTATGTTCTTTTATTTGTGGAATATGATCATTGCTAAATAAAATCCTTAAGCATCAAAATTCTCCATTGCACAAGAAATTATAAATCTTGTTTCTCATGTTAACCTTTGAGAGAGAAAAAAATGCATATGTGGAAATTACAGAGGTGGTATACCTAGAAAAGTATAATTTAATCAATTAACTGGCAACACTGCTGGTTCCTTACATGCAATACAGAGATGATTTTAATACTAAGTGGAAAGTAATTTAACAAGAATTGTACAAGAAATCTAGTGCAATCTATATACAAAAAAAATTTCAACGGACACTCTAGGCAGCAAACTAACCTTGGTTCACATATTAGTGATTAACCTGTATATTGTACAGGGCTTTTTTTTTTCGCACACAGATGTATGCAGGCATTCCATAAGAATCTCTTGGAAAATGTCCTGTTGTAGATTTCCAGGTATCTGCTTTGGTTTTTTGCAAGGACATCAGTACAGGTGCACTCGATCATCAGTTCCAGAGCATGTGCCTAACCAACTTAATTTAAATACTAACAACTGCCTATCTGTCTATATTTTCTTTATTCGCAGCAGTTCTTAAATGAGGTGTCATTTAACCCAGTGCCAGATTAATGTAGGGGCGGATGTAGCTGCGCTCGGAAGAAATCTGGAAGTGGATCAACTCCCATCCCTGCAACTGGAAGGTAACCTTGCAGGGAGGGGGACAAAAAACTAAATTAAAAAAAATCTGTGTGTAAGCGTTTGTGTGTATATATGTATGTATGTAAGTAAGTGTAACGTCTGACTGTATGTGTGTACGTAAGTGTAAGTCTGACTGTGTGTGTGTGTGTGTGTGTGTGAGTGAGCAGGTATGTGACTGTGTGTGTGTGAGTGAGCAGGTATGTGACTGTATGTATAAGTCTATGAGGTATATATATATATATATAATATTTGTTATATAAATATTATAAAACCAACTATATGTATATATTATATAAAGCAAATATATTATATTGTTATATCAGGGCTTGACAAATCCCGGTCGCCATGGTGCCCCTTGCTGCAGGAACCAATTTTTTTCCTCTGTTGTGCAATATGGTAAAGTAGCAGGAGGGGGTTACTATTTTTTCTTAAAAAACAAAATTGGCTGGCTTGTGACTGTCAGTGTATGTGAGTGTGAGTGTCTGTCTGGGTATAAGAGTGTGACTGTCTGGGTATAAGAGTGTGACTGTCTGGGTATAAGAGTGTGAGACTGTCTGTCTGGGTATGTGAGTGTAACTGCCTGCGTGTGTTGTATGTGTACATGACTGTCTATGTGATTGTGTGTATGTTGTGTAATTGTGTGTATGTACTGCTGTCTGGCTTCTAGATATGTTTGCTGGCTCCTAAAATTAAATTAAATTTGTCAATCCCTGTTATATACATATTATAGTCTATAAAACAGCTATATAAATATATTCCATTGATATTGTATAAAACAGCCATATGTATGTATGTATATATATATATATATACTCTCTCACCTTATCATTCATTCCTATTGTCTGTCTTGTCTCATGGGGATCTGTTTTATATGATAATATGTTTATCCCCTGCTGTATAATATTTGCCCTGTGTAATATCAGTGCTATATATCATTAGTGTAACATAGCTGTATTTTAAATTTCATCGCTGCCTACAATAGGTTGAGTATCCCTTTGCCAGAGCGCTGCGACGGGAGGGAGGGACTACAGTATAACGGACAGATCATCTCGGCAGCACCGTGGAGCAGGTAAGGTCACCAGCTCCACTGTTAGAAATTATCTATATTACCTAAATTCAGTGTGAGAAAATTGCTCACATTGAATGTATTATTTAATGTAGATCATGTTCAGGGCTTGTGCTGCTGAAATTATCTATCATCCCGAGCATTTCAGATAAGGGATACTCAATCTGTCCCAGTCAGGTTCTGTTGGGGACTTTTTTTTTTTTTTTTTTTTGAGCTACTTATGTCATTGTGGGGTGACTCAATCCCCAGTAGAGAGCTTTCAAAAGTTAAGTTGTAGTGTAAAGTACTGGGGGGAAAAACCAAATAAAATGCATATCTATTTTTAAAGTGTCAACTTTAACGAGAAATTGGTATTTCAGATAGGGGTTTTATCCTTTAGAGTAGATGTACAGTGTCTCATGTTCAGACATCACAATGCTGTCTAACATTAAATATTCCTTAAAAAAAAGTATAAACATTAAAAGGGACAGTTACGTTTCCTGTATGGCAGACATTGTAGGTTACTTCTTGACATCCAAATAGTCAAAGAATGCTAAAAAAATCTTCTCATTGCAATGTCTAATCTACTTGGGGTGTGGCATTTAGCTTTGCCCACCCAGCTGTGCGTAGTTTGGTGATCCTGCCCATTATTTAAGATGTAGGAGATCTCATGGCACCTGAGCTGCCTACATTCCCATGTATGGCACCTTACGTCTGGAACATAGTCACATACCTCAAATTACCTTTTCCCAAATCATTATTGTCAATGCTATATAATATAACTTAGTACTACACAGAATATAAAGATTGTGCACTTTTACTATTGATACATGCTAGGAACACAAGGAAGATACATTATCCTGAAATCAAAAGTCAGAAATAGAGAAATCAAGAACTACATTGGACCAACTGGTTCTAAGAAACAAAATCAATGGTAGAAGAAGAAAAAAACAAGGAAGAGCAATGGCACTACATGAATTCATATGAAAATAATAATTCTCATTTAAAGAACTATATTTCAGTCATAACTACATCAACACTAAAAGTATTAACAAAGCCATAACACTTGCTTAAATCTGCATTTGAAGGTGTAATGCACAGACAGTGAAATTAGATTATAGCTGGCCAAATAGTAACTCAGTGCTGTTATCAAACAACAAAAGGTGTTTGAGAATCATGATAGTTGTAGTTCAACAACAGCTGGAGATATATCATTTAGCCACTGCTGAATTAGTCTTACTCGGCTTCTTTAAGAGGCTGTTCAATATTATATTCTAAATTGAATGGGCACTGGTGTACAGATCTACACACGGTATCAGCATGAGGTTCACTAATACTAACCAATACATTGATGGTTTTATTTTCCTTTTCAAATGTAACATACCTTACCAAGCACTCTTCACACATATTTTTGAAGAGGGGTGTGGAGTGAAACAGGTTTTTTGATAGAAGCATGGCTTCAAGAGGCGATCTCAGTTACACTGAATAGAGTGTAACCACTGGGGTCCAATTAAAGAGCATGTCTGTGTCACAAGCTGTGGAAATCCTCAATATTTGCCAAGTGTGTGGAAGGTCATATTGCCACTGTATAATGCCACTGAATAATGGCAGGCAATGATGTCAGGCAAAAGTAAGTTAAAGGGGCAGTCCCTCCTAGTGTGTCCCAAAATTATTTTGTGTACATTATTATATGGAGGAAACAAAATGAACATTTCGTATTGCCTTAAAATTGCAAATATAGTGTAAGAGATTGTGTTGTTGGCTATTTGATGCCACTGTATTTAGAGACCCCTGTCAAGTTGTTTAAATGTAAAATTACAGGAAAACAGTGAATTACTTTAAAATTTAAACAACTGCATTTCACATACGGAATATTAAAAACACGTGCAACATATAGAAAATAAGCCAGGTGAAACTGCCCCTTTAAATAGATCAGAAAGTTGGGCAAATTATGGTTTGTTTCATAGTGTTCACAAGATAGGAGGTTTACATTCTATTTGGGAGGTTAAATACGACAAAACAAAACTAGATATTCCCAATAAAAATGATGCTTGCCTTAACCAGCCAAAGTATAGCTTTTTTTACATTTGGTTTGTCACTTATAGAAGTCTCTTAACACACACATTAAATGTATATGTGTATAAATGTATACATACTTATAAATTATATTGTACATTAAATATATACTTTTCTATTTATCTAGGGTTTATCCTTTATTCACTGGTCATTACATATCTATATAATTATATCTATAAATTACAAACAGTGGATGAATGACGGATAAGTAGGAAAGCACGGCTAATCTTTAAAGTACAATTTTAATTCTCTCACCTTCTGTCCACCTCAGTGGCATATGTGATAGGTCTTGTGGGTAGCCAGCATGCTGGTTTAGATTTCAGAGCTCAATCATGTGATTACACAATGAATTCCAGGCTACAAAAGATTATTGTCAGCAAAAAGTAATAGTCTAAGCTTTATCATCATTATGGACACTGGTGTTCTTTGAATGATAAAAATGAAACCTTTTTTTTTTTTTTTTAAAGTACCCCTGTAGAGGGAAGTGGCCGATATCTATTCGGAATGATTTACACATGCCCCAGCAGCTGTCTGCATCTATCAGAATGTATCCGTGTCCTTTCTCCAATTAAATATGCATTATTATCCTCCAAAAAACGTAGGAGAATGATACCACCCACTCATTCTGATGCTCTAAGTTGGAGGAGGACAACTTTAAAAAACACTTCAGTTATTTAACAAATGTTAAAAATGGTTGAGTGCTTTCATATTGTTGCAAGTTCAGCACATCTCGCTAAAGTTTTCATATATTTCCAATGTGGAGCCATTCAGAGCGCCTGAAGCCTTTCCAAATGTGGGATTGTTTTTTTAAAGTATGCAGATGATCATAATAGGCCAAAAAAAACCTGCACTCTTTGTCTGTGCCTTTTCAAGATGTGACATCCAATTTGGCCTAAAGCGACAGATCTCGTCATTGTTTCTTGGGTTTAATTTGCATGCTAAACTGCTCTGAAAAAAGATTTCATTTATTTTTAAATTTTGTCAAAAGGCTCATATTATACAGCTCATTACAAGTCTTTCTAACTCTTAGACAATGACTCCACATAGTGTACATTGTGACTAATGAAGTGGAGAAGTCAAACAACAAATCATTTGTAAGCTTTCTGTTCAATATTTTTTAATGGAGGAAGTTTTTAATCATAATCAAATGTAATCATTTATGTTAAGCTATGCATGTACTAAGTCAATGTAGCACAAACAGCTATTAAGCAAAAATTATGACATTAAGGAAGAAGCATGACTATTGCAGACGTAGCAATTTACATTGTTTCTTTTCTTTCTTTGCTTCTTACCTTCAGAAAATGTTAGCGTCGAAGGAGACTTTTCATCAGTCAAGTATGACGTTTCCAGCGAATACTACCATTTATTGTTCTTGGAACTCTTGTGAATAATAAGAATTAATTTCGCTGTTGACACCGAATCGCATAGGTCGTTTGAAGGAATGAGCTAAAATTCCACCTACTTGACTTCTGTTGGGTAATACTTATTATTATTATTACTTATATCATCAGATTATGTGTTAGGAGGGGATTTGGTCAAAAAGACTGGTATAGCACAACACATGCACACATAGTACAACACATCTACGCACACAGATATTAAAATAGAAAATACATATTAGGTTGCTTCACTAAATGGTGAACTATGGTGCACGGACAACTAAATTGCAAAACATAAAAGGCATTAATATCAGAGGCGAAATAACTCTCCAATTTGCTTATATCTCCAATTAAGTTATTATGGGCTTATTTTTGAATTTGGTATGTCAATTTGTCACTGTTCATGCTGAACCTGTGATTGTTTATTTTTGTCTCTATCTACTTAGTTCATTGAACTCTGGAACTAGATGCAGCCCAGAAAGTTTCTCCTACCATACACAGCCTGCCTAATTTTACTTTGCTATTGTAATAGTGTTTAGCAAACCAAAGCATGAATCTAAAACATTTATAGCACACCATATATTAAAAACAAGTCCAACGGCATTCAGAGCTATAGTACTGTGCTACCGTTTCATGCAGGTGAAAAAAAATGCTGTAAAATAATAATAATTTATTTTTATCAATTAACAACATACCAAGTCAGTGAACAAAAGAAAAATCTAAACCAAATCAATAAAGGCTCTTGCCTTTAAAACAGCTACAATAATTCTAGGTATACTTGCACAAAGCCAGGGACTTTGTAGGCATGTAAAAAAAAATAAAATAGTCAGGTATATTATTGAACAATTATACAGAATAGGTGCTAAAAACATTTAATATGCAGGTTAAAACACAATCATTAACTGAAATAGAAACAGCTATATAGGAGGAATATATCTTGATGAGGAACAGCCAAACTCAACTAACAAATGGAGGTTGCTGAAGAAAGTTTAATGTCAAATGTCATACAAATGGCAAGATTGAGCACAGCAAAAAGACACAAGGTAGTTATCCAGCATTAGCAAGAGATCCCTCCCAAACAGGAATTTCAAAACAAAAAAGCTTTCCGGATTTGCTGTCTTTTGAACAAGCGCAAAGAAATGGGCAGCATTGAAACTGTAGACGCAATGGTTGGCCAAGGTAACTTAAAGCAGCAATGAAAGACATATCATGCTTACTTCCATTGACAATTGGAAGATTCCAGCAGTGCCATCAGCTCAGAATTGTGAGAAAACAGTAGGACCCTGCCCTCTCTGCTGTCCGGAGACGTCTTCTCAGAAGTGGTCTTGTAAATGAAAGCAGCTGAAACATGCACAAAACACATCAAATCCCAGTGGTAGCCTCTACATTTTCCATAGAGGTCTATGGGGAGGATAGAGACTCATTATTAGAGGACTTTGGATATTACAAAATAGCTGAAGTCCTGTTGAAATAATAATAAAAAAACACACTAATAAAAAATGTAAAACTAAAATGCTTAAAATAATCATGGGGGGCCAGGGCAACTAAAAAAAAAACAGGGATGGGAGCGATCTTACCCGAATCCGGAACACGTTCGGATGTGATCAGTGCACAATGGGTAGCTGAAAATCTCATGAGTGCGGCGAGGCTTCGCTAGATCATGAAAATTAAGCTTTTTCCAAAATACCTCTGATCTCAAGCATTCTGGATAAGGGATACTCAACCTGCACATCAATCTTAAAGTTTACATAGGGCCAGAAATATGAGAGACAGCTTTGTTTTAAGACATTTGTTAGTAATTGTGAGCTCTGATCCATACTATCGTAAAGTATGGAGGAATCACACAAACTATATCAAGTTACATTGATAATTCGGATTATATTTTCCAAGCATATGTTGCCCAATTTTTGCATTAATCTCTAGTTCAAAACCACATAAATCATACAAATGTGTTTTAAAGGCCACTAATCGCAGAAAGGGTTAATTATTTGTGCTATATTATGAGCGTCATGACACTTTAATGCAATTTGTAGATTATATGCATATTTGTATAATTAAAAACATTATTAAATGATAATAATTACAATAATACTAATAATGATAAATCATTGCCTTGTTTTGATCCAACGGATTAAAAATCATTGCCATAAACATTAAATTGTGAGGTTTCCGAGTACTGGTCAAGAATATCCAGTGCTATCCTATCAGGATGATTAATGAAGGCACCTTTTTCACAGAATGTCAGACTCTGCCTTTTTAACAACTGACCTTTTATAGAATACTACTGAACTCATAATTCCACTTTTGTTCAGTTTCTTATTAGTGGAGTTAAAATTAATACTTATGGGAATGATGGCTTAGGTGATGCATAGTAAATCACGGCACACATCTGCCTTCTGAGCAGACTACCCAAGGAATTGTACCTGCATCAGTCTATTCCCAGTGAATGCCTTTTCCACTAAAAAGTTCTGTCCAATGAGATGACAAATTAGGCCACTACATATAAAACTTTTTCATTGATCAGCTGCTATTGTCATATTGATCAAACATTCCTACACTGATTACTTATAGTGATTATTGGGCACAACGTAGACACTGTCATGTTTATCTTATTCAGTCCTAATTAGAAACATGAATGGTTGCAGAATATATTAGGTCATATCTATTAAACTATCAGTTTTCCTTCATAATGTTGATCCAGGGAGAATCCAACTGCCTTTGGAGTCAACTTTGGAATGTTGTTTCTCTTTAAGGTGAAATTAGAAGTATCTCATTACCCACCCCTTGTTCTAAATCAATAAATACGGGTGGGAAAAAAGATTGAACTATGTTTCAACCAAATTAACCATGTAACTATGTAAAATCCTCAGCTCACCTGTGCATTGCTTTAGTAAGAAAAATGTGAGCTTTGACTAAATGTTGTAGACAGGCAATATATAAACTCTCAGATCCTTTGGTTATTTACAACTACTTACATGGTTGTTTGGCATTTAAATATAAAAGGTGAATGATTATAATCAGTAATTCTGAGTTCTAAAAGTGATGTACCACAGAAACCACTGGAATATTCCAGTGGACCATTCCATGTTAGTACACTGACCCAGAATTATAGGTTCGTTAGAGTTGATTATGATCTGCATACAACAAAGTTATGGGGGTTAAGGTGATGGGAAAACCCCTCCACTTACAAATAAAAGGGTATTGTTCCCACAGCTGTCCACGAGTGGTTATCTGGTGCTGTACCTTTGTTCCAGGCTATGTTTAAAGGGTCTCTAAATACAGTGGGCATTTGCTCCAAGGGCTCCATGTATAATAAGGCCAAATACCCAGAATCCTTTGGCGTGAGCATTGCACGTTAACGATTTCTGTGTTGACTTTGAATCGGCACAATGTGGTTATTAGTACTATCACAAAGTAGGAGCTTAGTAAAATTTGTTGTGTCTTTCCATCTCCGTTTATCCATTATTAATACATATATATATATATATATATATATATATATATATATACATACACATTATATATCTTCAAGATTGTGGTTTGGACTCTCTACCAACCATGCACAAATATTTGTTATAAATGACTGACAATGCTCCTTTTACTTAAAAAAAATTAACTTAAGAGCAAATCTACCAACCAGGCATCTGTCGGCGATCTCTGGAGTTGTTTGAAGCAAGTATTTTTCATTCCTGACAGAATGATACATTTGCATTCTCTCTTTTTAAAGACCCTTTTTTGTGGCACAGGACTTTTGAGGCCTACAGGCAATCATTGCACGTCAGAACCCAAACCGTAATGATTATTCCTTAAAAGTGCATTAATATAACTGTTCCATATTCATTTTTAAGAGTTATTTCATTTTCTTTTAAGATAGATTTCTTTTTTACTGTCTCTAGAATGACAGAAACAGCTACTTGAAAAATATACCTATGACTAAATGGTTAAAATATATCATTTCATTTGAATGTATCATAATGTAACCAGCATTAATATTTTTTATTATATGAAATACTGCTAGTCACCAAAAAGGAAAAGTCCTTGACCAAAATATCAGAGGATATTAAACTGAGAAATGATCTACTGATGCAAATCATTAAATCTATTTGCATTTGCTTATTGAACCCTATCAAAGAAATTAAACTACATAGAGTAGCAAAGAAAAGTGGTTGTGCATGGTTAAAAGGAGACATCTTGGAGGTTCTGAGATGTATGTCATTAATTTTTCCACTTCCTATCATTAACAAGTAAAATGTTTTTACTGCTTGAAAAGTTTTAATAAATAGGGGGAAAAAATCTAAATATCTGGTATGGGTTCTGTAATGCGTTAAACGCTCAGTAATAATGTGTATGTATATTAGAAAACGAAACCTCTGCAAAATACATTTAAAAAAGGTTAATTGTATACGTTCTTAGCCGGTCATGTTCCAGAATGATGTAAAACTATAGCAATTCTAAATACAAATAGTGTGTTGTTGTTGTTTTTATTTGTAGAATTAATACATCTGAACAATATGGTGTTTATTCACAAAAACAGTGAACTATGGTGAAGTGACAAGAGAATTTAAAAAATAAATCCAAAATAGATGGACTGAAAAAAATCTCCATTTCACCAATTAATCCAACTCCGCTATTTTGGCTCGATTTCTGCTATTTACTAATGTGTGGTGAATAGAAAACATTTGAAAAACTTCAAAATATCTGAGATGAAAAATATTGGCTATTTTGGTCTAAACTTTGCAACTCAGTTGTCAGCATGCTGGTTAGTAAAGAATCCCCTGATAGAATCAAATATTTCTTCAAACGTAATTTACAAAAGCTGTGAATTCATTGCAAAACTTAAAACCGGGATTTAACACGCTTGGGATTTGTGTTGTAACTACTTATGCGAATTGAAATGTTTAATAAACAGCTACAGTTAGCTTCAGCGATCATTAAGCGGAAGAAAAAACTATATCATAAGGGAAGTTCTTTATTTGCTTAGATACCTTCCACGTTGTGTTGAATGTACATTCTTGGGATAAACATACAAAAAAAACCTCATAATTTTACCAACATGGCCAAAAATTCAGTGGGTTTGTGAAACAACCCTTGGAGCAGCAGGCTTTGCATCACAGTTACCAAATAAATCAGTTTGACATCAATGGAACCTACACAGATTGGTAGGCTTTAGAACACAAAGGCTCTAGACAGAAACTTGGCGAAAATTAAATTATTGTACATGCTAAAAACTTGCTAAGGCCTAAATACTTAAATGATAATCAGAGCAAGTCACTACTTGTAGATTACTAATGTTTGGGACTCACCAATACAATGACACATTTCTAACTTCCCTCTGTAAGGCCAACAATTAGAGGGCTAGCAGCTAGGCCAATTTAAGGCACTGGTGGGCCCTGGGCAGGGCTTGCAGTAGTGGGCCCCTTTACTTTAAATCACACTCATATAAATAAACATAAAATCTAATGATAAAATAAACACAAACTATTACATCTGTACATATTCTTCCACCTCCATTGATGTCTTAATGGGACCCTAGGCAATTGATCTCTTCATCCTAGGAGTGGAACAAGCAGGTTCCCATTAACTATTCCTGCTACTTTACTTATCTTGATTATTTTTTCCCAACTTTTTTTGTCCTACTGAGTGCAAACTGCACCTGGCTGTGGGCCCTCCTTCGATGATGGTCCCAAAAAGGACGCTTTTGAAGCAAATCCAGTCAAGTGGCCATTTGCACCACTAAACTCAGCCTACCATGCATGCCCACCTCTTCCTGAGTCTCGATTGCCTCCTGAGTCACGTGACATCCAGGTGTTCTGACTCAGAACACCTGGCAGAAGTGTCGGGCAGCATCGATGAATGTCATTGCCACTTCCCCCCAGGGCCACTTACAAATGGCACTTGACCACTCTTTTGCCCGTGGCTTGTCCGTCAAACAGCTTACACGTGCCACTTGTCCCGTAATTAGCTTGTCATTGCCATCATTGATCTCCAAACAGCTTGCGTGTACCATCATTGTCCACCAAAACAGAATACCAGTGCCGTAAGTGTCCCACCAAACAGTTTGTCTGTGCCATCATTGGCCCCAAACAGTGCCAACCTTGTCCCCCAAGCAGGTTGCCTGTGCCATTCCCCTTCCCCTAAAACAGCTTGCCTGTTTTGTGCCAACCTTCTCAACCAAACAAATACATGATGCAATATATTTGGCTTGTGTTTATGATGTAAATAAAACATGTACATCACACCTCCCAACATGCCCCACCAGTAATGCACAATGCCGCTGGGGGATGTGACTTGGAATCGAGAGTCTCTGTGCTACTGCACATTTGCAAAAGTGCTGTCATTCACAGTCACAATGCACCAGTGTGCATTAGCAGAATCTATTTCCCTCCGGTGTCCCAGAGAATTGGTAAACCAGAGTATAGCAAATGTTTCATTACTTCTCACTTTCCCTCCTGAAAGCACAAACAACTTACTTTGGTAACTTGCTATTGGGATGTGGCACTAACTGCCTGGGTATAAAGCCGGTGCAAGACTTTTAGTCGGCCTAGGCGAACATATATTTTGCTGACCCCTGCTGATCCTACCTTCAGGCATTTATACACACAGTAACACAGTGTCACATACATATGTAGGCACATGTACACACACATGCAATGTCACATGCAGCCACACATTCACAAACAGTGGCACATGCACTGTGATCCGATCTTTTTTTTCACTACGGCAGGTGTGTTTATTATCAGGCAATGATTGACATGCCGATAGACCAATGGTGTCAAGAGACAGATTCACTCCAGCAAGCAGGCTCATAAAACGAGTAACCCAAGTATACGGTAAAGGCTTCAATACTAATGTAATTTCTTTAGAACTGGAAATAGCAGAATAAAAATGCAAAAAGCATTAAAGAGAACAGAATGTAACCATTTGTTTGAAAGATAATTAAGTGTTGCCTTTACTCCCTCTTTAAACTATTGTCCGATATCTTTATCTTGTCAGTGTTTCCAATTTCATTGTGCAGGAGCAAAGAAATAGATCGGAGCAAATGCAGACAACGCAACAAAACCTTGCGTTCTAAAGGCCTAAAGCTGGCTCCACTCCAGTCTCCAAATATCTTATAAAGGTGATGCTAATAATGCACTTACTTCATTTAAAAGCATGAACAGAGTAGAAGATATTTTGTTCCAAACACTTAAATCATTAACTTTTCTTCTGTAGCTAATAGGTATATTTTGCATTCATAAGTGAAAACGTACACGGACATCTCCTGGGATTCCTTCCTTTGGTCTGAATAGCTTCCCAAAAAACATGTCTTGTAAACAATAAAACATAGTGTTATACTGGCAACAGCTGCATTTTTAAAACAGAATGGGAACAAGCTGAATATGTGCTTCACTGGCTGGAGGGCTTTGCAGCTTTTCATTTGTGAGAGCTGAAGAGGGACTCCCCTGTGTCCCTAACAAAAGATATGCTTTAAGAGAACACTGTAAACGCTTCACCTGTTTTAGCCAATGAGAGAGGCTCATACTTCTCGCGTGCACCAGTCAGCAAACAAAAATAAATGTGAACACCGGTTTAAATTTTTTTTACTTCACCAAGATTGATCTGGGAAATGTTGACATATTAAGAAGACTTGTAATACTGTAATACTCTGCTGACTAGCCTACCTCTGGTTCCTCTGCAATCTACTCAAAATGTGGCTGCCAGGCTATCTTTCACACTAGTCGAATCACGTTGGCTGCTACGACTCTGCAAAAGGCTCTCCTCCAACCTCGTCACCTACTTTCATTCACGCCTGTGAGACTCCTCTCTAGTTGCCCCCCTTTCTCTGGAACTCACTTCTGCTCTCTTTCTCGCTCTCAGTCTTCAAAAAGTCCCTCAATACTCACCTCTTTAAGGAAGCCAAATAATCACCCCACTAGAGCACCCATTAATTAACCTCTAGCCAAACTAGATCTCCCTGTTCCCAAATACTGCTAGGGATAAGGATGCGTACTATCCATACAACTAGAAAATCCATGAATTAACCTTTAGCCAAACACAATTAGCTCTCACTGTCCCCAAATACTGCTAGGGATAAGGAAGCTTACTATCCATACAACTAGAAAACCCAATAATTAACCTCTGGCCAAACCCACCTAGCATCAAGTGTCCCCAAATACTGCAACTACCACCATATTCTCCTTTAACCTTTTCACTCACCTCCTGTGTCTCCTGCCCCACATTGCCTGTAAGCTTGCGAGCAGGGCTATCTATATCATATATCAGTCTGTCTCTGTCAGTCTAATGTAGTATGTAGTTCTCCTCTATGCTCTGTACCAAACATTATGTAAACTGATGATGCTATATAAATAAATGTTAATGTAATGAGACATTATCTTGAATATAATCAGTTTATACGGCCTAAACCTTCACAAATTACCAGTTTGCTCATTAACCCATTCCAGATCAGCAACATTGCATTACACCATTGCAACAAACCATAACAAACTAATACTTAAAGACCCTATGATGATGGGGAATGCCTGGCTTATGCAGCCTTAACATATCTCTGGAATTATGCTATCTGAGCAGGACATTCTGTCTCAGCAAGAACTTGGAGGACCAAAGGCCAGCATTGGTACTTAAAAGGTTAACATTTTTAAGTCAGCTGGCTGAGTATAAGTCACAGTAGGCAAACATATCCGAGTAATGGCTTTATATAATAGATCAGAAATATATATTTAAATATTAGAACAATAAGAGGCCATGTTTCAATATATTTCAGTGTAACTCTGCACACATTTATTTTTCATTCTGTTCACTTTAAAAAAACAGCTTTCTGAGCTTCAATTTTAATGCTGTGGAACATAACAAGCCATTCCACTGAATTACTTCTTTACTTAAATAAATTAAAAATGGGCAGTAGTAGTCCCCCCCCCCCCCCCCCCCCCCCCAGTAACAGGAAACACCAGGGGTTCTAGCTTCTGGGCATTTCACTCACCTTGGCACCAGAACTGCACATAACTCTGTGCATGCACATCATTTCCCTTTCACTTTCCCAGAGAATTGGGAAAAGGTTGAAGTAGGGATTGCAGTCCTTAATCGGGACCATCGCGCTTAACGTGAGAAAGTTAGGGTTGCGTGTGATGGAGAAGGGGGGCTGGGTGGCATGTGAATGGAAGGAATCAAATTGGAGAATTCATTCAGTTGTCATCATGTCACGACAGCTCCCCTTTGTAGTGAATAGATCTCTATAAAAAGGGCAAAGTTACCTTGATTCCGGCACAGCATCCCTCTGAAGGTTCAGCTCGTGTATTCCTTTCTCACACCCTGAAAATACGATCTTCCCCAAAGGACAGTTAATCACAACTTCCTCCATTTTACAGCTTGCATGTTTCACAGCCATCTGTTAATAAATAAAACAACATGGAATATATGTTAACGTTGGACAACAACAAACTACGCAGTTAGCAGTCAATGGTACACGCAGGAAACTCACATTACATTAATTAATATTGACATAGTATCAACAATTTTCTCAGCACTTGGTACAGAACATAAAAGGGAAGAACAGGGACAGAGGGTGATACAGGAAGCTGAGAAGCCATGCTCACAAGTTGGGGATCTAGAGGGAGTGGGGGGACAGGAGACACATAACGGACGTAAAAAGGCAGGAAGTGGTTGGAAAAGAAGTGCAGGGGGGGGGGGGGGCGACAGTGACAGCTGTGTGCATCTTGTCCGAGGTCACTTAATTGATGTTCAAGTTGGACAAATTGAAGCTTCTTTGAACAGATTTATGCACACACTATAGAGCAAAAAAATGTAGAAGACAGACAGCAGAATTTGACACATGCATGCAGACGTCCAGTGTCATATACATACACTGCATGTGTGCGTATAGAATGTCATTTACAAACACACACAATCACACAGACACACGCATGGAGGCACACAGTGTCATATACACTTTGGAAGTCAACATCACTTCCGACGCTCTGGGAGTGTTTATAGACTGCCCCTAGAGGCAGAAAACAACATTGCAGTTGAAAATAAAAATACATTTTTAACCAAGATCTAGGTTACAATTAGGGTTAGGGTTGGCATTATATTATGGTTGCTAGACCCCAACTCTAAGTGCTATGATTCGGGTTGGGGTCAAAAGGTCACTGTAGGAAAAAATGGTTAGGAAAAAGCAATATGCTACTCACAGTTATTGCCCTGTGATGTGCAGAAAAGAACAGAAAACATGTAAACACAAATATAAGATTCTATAAATATGGATTATTTTTATATGTGTCAAATATTTTTCATGTAAAAGATAGAAAATATTTTTCTTTTTAATATTTTATGATGTATTTATAATAAATTATATTATGTGATGAAAATAATGGTATATAAAGAAAGCCCTTTAAACAATGTATATGTGTGGCTACAGTACACGAGAAAGAGGAAAATTATAGCTAAACACATTGTCCAGAATGACAAAAAATGTTCTAGAAGGCCGGTCACTAAGGGGTTAAAGTGCTGAAAATGTTAGGCCAGTTTGAATGTGAAAGTAAGGAGATGGCAATAACATATTGACATCACAAAACACCATGTGTGGCAGCCAATTTGTTATGCTTGTGAAGCATATTCTATGTAATGTAGCATTATACAAAAGCTACCTAGGAAGAACACAGAGATAGGCTTGCTTGATTAAACCTTGTTATGCTCGCACTATATTTTTACTGCCAAGGGACACAGATTTGTAAAGGATAAATGATAAGGAACAGACTTCCAAGTAGATCACTAGAAATACAATGCCAGGCCCATCAACATTCCACATTTCACACAGATTTGTCATCCTTACATCTCTCTCAGATAAGCTGATCCCTTGTTCACTGGTCAAACATTTTTGGTCTGGTCAAAACATATGTAACATGGACTTGGACTGTCCATGAGAAAGACTAAAGTAAGGGACTCTCGCGCTATTTAAGATTGACTGAAAAGCCATAACGGTGTTGTCTTTGCTCAGTTGTTTCCCGAATCTGTTACTTGAAGCTGAACTGCTGGAAAGGATTGTGGGGATAAACCACATCTACTTGTCCTGGAAAAGCCTGCTGGATTTACCTGTCCTATTGTTGTGAATCATTCCTAACATTATTCCTACAAAAGTACTAACCTATGATCTGCACCCATACTGCATTTTAACCCCTTCCCGACGCTAGGACGCACTATGACTAAAAGCCGCTAGGACGGCATAGTTTGTCCAGCATTTAACAGGTCATCGCTGCTCCCGGCGATAAGCTGTGCTCGGATACCTGTCCATGCAGTGGGATCCCAACTGTCAGATGGGGCCACTTTGAGTGGCCTTAGTCTGACAGGGAAAATGTAGCCTACATTTCACGTCACATGTGATGTCACGCCTCTGTGACATCACATGTGATGTCGGGAGGTCTTGCAATCCTTTGGCAGGGACCAACAGTGTCTTTTAGGAGCCTGATCGGGTCTCCGCCATAGTGTTCCTGGCTACAGAGCACTTTGTGATCGGTGGCAAGGAACAAATTATAACGTTTTGGTGTGTGCGTCGTCTGGGACGCAAGCACCATGCATCACAAAGGGGTCAAGGACTGTGCATTTACCTTATCCTCCATAAGCACTTATCTTGCTTATAGGATCACCTGCTCTGCATTATAAGAACTGTACTAAGTACTTACCTTGCTCCTGTGAATTTATTATTCCAAGTAAACACTCTTTGTGATATAGAGTATTCTGGAACCTGTTTACTAATAAGAGTGAAAAAGCCCAATTTCCTAAATTATTACACTCTGCAATAATCTGTTCCTCCATTTTTCATCTGTTGTGTCATTCAAAGAGTCAGAAACAAAGACTTTAGTCCTTAAACCAAACTGGAAAGAGATACTAATCTAGACAGAGCTTGCTTTCAAAAGATCATAGCAGTTTAATCTTTACTGTTTTACCTAGAGCTAAAAACCATTCATATTAATTGGCTACGGAAAATGAATTGATTTTCATGGCAAATTAAGGATAATTTGCAAAATAGAATGCACTTTCTTTCGGCTCTTTCATCCTTCATTTTCATAGAAATTTGGATTAGGGAATTAATCTTTTGACACTGTTCTAATGGTCGTTACAGCTTCTCCAAGATCCTGAAATATAGAACTTCAGATGGAATGCCATTACAACAATTAAATCTCTTGTTGTAAAAAAGGATCACCTCCTATCTGAATCAGTACATTTCTTTAGACATGATGTGAAAAAAAAGCTAAAACCACTAAAAATGTATTACAACCCTCAAGTTTCTAGGAGGGTAACCAGCAGGGGCCCAAGAGTTGTGCACTTAGTCTTGTACAATGCAAATCAGATGTACTATATATGCAAATCAAGAAACACTGCACTCAATTAAGTATAGCGACTTTCATGTCTTTCAGTGCCTTAATCCTAAATAAGAGAACACAGAATCAAACTGCACACCAGAATTGTCCTCTAATTGACTAAATCTGCATTGTGGAATTTGATTTAATGAAATCTTTAAACAATTCAGTCAAGTTCAACCCAGCAATTAATGCTATCACTGGCCCACATTCCAAGGTAGATATGCCTTTTCATATTGTACATGAAACTAATCAAAGCTTGATATCCAGTCTCCTAAATGAAAAAAAGAAGTATTTTAAACAAAAGCATTTGTTTCTGTGCTTTTTTTTTTTTTTTTTTAAATGAGACTTTAAACAAAGGTTCTTGTTTTTCACCCTCGTTGTACATTATATTGTAGATTTTTTCCCGTACAGAGATTGTGTTTTTCTCCCACTGAAACAATATAAATGAATCAATGCAATCATCCAGATTAGAAATGTTAATGTAAGCAGATTGTTATAACCCATACTTTGAGTTACACATTCTGGAATGCAAACTGCCTTTTGCCAGTTAAAACCCAGTACCGTGCATCCTTACAGATGAGCCTTTCATGGAGCCTTGCATTGTTATTTTTCCAATGAGTCAACCGTACTTTTAGCCTGCCGGTCATGAAAAACAGATCCTAGGCTGAACCTCTTAGCCGTTGTCACCTTTTAATATTATTTCATGCCAATGCCACCTGGGTAAACACAGTCCCCTAAAACAGACCTGTGTTCAGTACAGTGCCACGGGCATCCAAGTGGCCCACATGATAAATACATTTGTGTATTGGGCCATATTGAATTGTATTTACAGAAATGGTGAAGAATAGATGTATTGTATTTACAGTAATGGTCAAGAAAAATGTCTGGTTATTTTGCAGTAATATGAAACAAGTTTAAATTAATTTAATTTCAAACAAAACAACACATTTATAGGGCTCATGTAAATATTGGTATTTAAATCAATTTGGCCACATTTGGTCTACGGGCCGGACCTTGTTTGCCCCTGCATTACACATAGGTATATGAACGAAAGTGTAGTATTCCTTACATAGATTGGGTTAATAATGTCAGACCTTTGTATACTACAGATTCCGCATCTGAAATAAATTCATTGACAAATGGCAAACAATAAGTTTCAATGGCTGTATCCAGATTTCTTCATACCATTCAAACCATTTATGTAATGAAGATTAAAGAACACTGTGCAATCAATAATAGTAACTACTGTGTGCAAGAACACATTTTAAAACCCCCACAAACATTACATTATTACAACTTGTAATTGTGTGTCAAATGAAATGTCCTCAAGATAGCTGAACTTAAAAAAGTTGGTACCGAAAACTCTGAAAACATCAATACTACTTAACTAGAAATCATACAGACACTTGTGTACCAAAAAAATTCCACTCCACCTCAAATCCCAGAGCAACGCATAACTATAGCTATGTATGAAATAACATCACCATCAGTCAGAGATGAATTTGAAATTTCACTAAAAAGATATGGACATGTTGTACATAAATAAGCTCTATCCAATGAATACTAGCCCTTTTTGATTTCCCCAAACTTCTGTGGAATAAAGTACAGTCTTATATCTTGTTGGTTAGACTCAGGATTTCCCCACCGGAGGATTCTTCCTGCAGTCGTAGGAGCCTCGTCGGTCATTGCTCATTATATTCATTATTGAATGCACTGCCACCTTGCAAGAGAATGATACACTGTAAACTAAGGTACCATTAACAAGAATCTACACAGACAGCTGTAACTTATATGGACATTCACAATTTAAACTTGTGGTGAAGTTTACAAAAATCATAGGATTCCAATCATTCTTTTATTCCTTCCAAGTTATTTACTTCTTTCTTTTGCCATATTTTTCTCTGTGCTCTGTATTTTCTCCAATGTATAGAAACACGCCTGGAAACATGCAGTGTTATTTTGTGTCCAAAAAAAAGAAATAAAATAAAAATCTTCAATTCATATTGACCTCATAGCTAGGATAGAACGTCAATCAATGACCTCAGTATGGACCACAGCGGAAGCCAATTAGCTTTCCAAAAAGTTCTGTCTGCCTCCTACTGTCAGCCAGTGAGAAGTAGCTTTATTTTGTCATAACAAAGTACTAACTACTTCTGGACACTACTGGAAATTAAAAATATTAAATACAATTAAAATAATAATAGTTATAATTATATATATATATATATACACGCACATTATGCAAGTTGCACAATAAAGATAACATTTACTCCTAACATATTAAATGTAATAACATTCTAACACTCTAGACCTAGGACTGAAGCCAACAGTTAATTTTCACGCATTTTCTGCTCTGTGCATGGATTTTCCATAACAATGCATGAAGAGTCCAATCTAGTTTTTAAGACAACATAAATAAATAAAACATTTTGATACATGTCCATTCACACCATGCCCATTTTTTTTTTTTTATCTGTGCAGTGGGTTTGCAATATGAGGCTGGGGCACAACTTAAGGAACCCACATTAATGCTAGGGTTAAGTCTTGTTCTCTTCCGAGCCCCATCCTGGTAAATTCAGATCCTTAACATGTTAATCATCTGCTCCTCTCTTGCAAACTTCTGATTTGTGCTGATCTTCCATACCACACTCCTTCACATTTAGGGGGTATTCTCTCCTTAAACCTCATTACCTTTTCTATCTCACTTTACCAGTATCCCATAAGCCATTGCTCTGAACCCTGTTAACTATAATCAGGTATGTATTTGAAGTGTGGATTGAAACCTTATTTTGGGTCCTGGTTCCTTTGTTTCACATCTTAGTTTTGTAATTTGTCTTTTTTTCACATGAGTCATTACTTGGTGTATTCATATCAGTTGATCAAACCAAACAAATATGTTTAATTATTTAAGGTTGGTTTTACTGTTTCTTTTTGTATGAAAAGTATGAAATGACATGAACTATAATGGAACTGCACTTGTAAAACTGTATATACCATGAGTTTATAAATAATCAATGCCCATGATTTTATAAACAATCAAATGATAAAATGATGTTTCTCATTATTATTGTTATTTGAACAATGTAGAAAGTACATGACATCTAGTGCTATAAGTGGTAAGGAGCATAAAAAAAATATATATTTGTTTGAAAATGCAAAAATGCTTACTTTTCTATACTTTTATTATTCATGTATTGTGCATTAGAAAGGCTTTTCCAAAAGTACAGAATTCACAAATATTGGAAAATGTTGCTACCTAAAAGTCAGCTTCTTATACTCAGCAACTTATCTTTTATATTTATCTTAAATTCCCTGTGTATGCTTTTTTATTTTTAAGCTAAAGCAATGTTCACAATGGCACCTGGGTCCATTTTTACTGAGGTTTGCTTTTCTAGAACATCTTTTTCTTAGCTTAAAGACAGGCCTAGCCTAACGAAGACGCAGTAAAGCCAATCTGGCATTAAAGGACAGCATTGTTATTAAATATTGTTGCATTACTTTCCAAAAAGTGTTTAAATAAGAAAAAAGCAATGCCCATATTTGCTCGAATATAAGACAACCCTCTCTAAAGAAAAAAAAGAAATACAAGACTACCCTATAGGAAAAAAGTTGTACCGGTAAATATAAATTCACAAGTAAACAGGTTTTTTTTCATATTTAATAAAAAATTATTATAGAAAAAATGCATTTCTTGTTTTTATATTTTTTTATTAGCCAGTGCACCCAAAGACTTACCAATGCATCCCCAGGCTTGCCAATGTGCCTCCCAGAATTGCCAAAGCACATACACATACAGACTTCCCTGGTGTTTAGTGAGGGCAGCCAGAGGATGTCTGCGTGTTGCTTCATGCTGCCTGACACTTCCACCAGGACTTCTGAGGCGGAACGCTGGGAGGTTTCGTGACCCTAGCATTCTGTCTTCAAAGCCCCAGCAGAGTTCCAGGGCAGCATCAGACGATATCTGTGCATAGCACACAGACATCCACCAGCTGCTTGCACAGAGGATCCAGGTCCCCTGTAGCTTAGTCTTTCATTCAGACCTATATGTAAGGTTTGATAAGACAAGGGGACTTTTTCAGAGCATTTACTCACTGACCTGGTCTTATATTCAAGCAAATAAAGTATAACCATTACCGTCCAAAAGTTTGGGTTCACTTAGAAATGTCCTTGTTTTTTAAAAGAAGTCAATTTTGTCCACTCCAATACAATCAAGTGGATGAGAAATACAATGTAGACATTGTTGATGTTGTAAATAACTATTGCAGCTGGAAATGTCTGATTTATAATGGAATATCTAGATAGCTAGACAGAGGCCCATTATCAGCAACCATGATTCCTGTGTTCCAATGGAACGTTGGGTTTAGTGACGGTGAGGAAAAGAGCAATGTTAAAATAAGTAAAAAATAAAAATAAAATAAAAAGTATAGGGTGAGCATAATTAAATACTGTTAGTGTAACACACCCCTGTGAAAATACTTTCATTCATAGACTGAGTCTGCTGCAATCTTCACGTGTGTAATCATCTCCAGAATCTCGCTTACACTATACAGACATTGCTATTTTACAAGCATTCAATTTTAATTGTTCTTAAAGATGTGTTATTAAATCGTTTTGCATATCATATCACTTGTTTACCCTGAGGGTGTTTCATACACCAACATTTTTAACTTTGTACCTTGATCGTTTGGGGATTTATTTAACCCTCCCTGTGCCTGCATATTCTTATGTTTAGTGTAAGTGAGTGTATTCTGGAGGTGGTTAATAATAACTAAACCATTATGTTTCTTTTTATATTTTTTTATATTTTATATTTTTTTTATATTTTTTGCATGTACTCCAATCGACAAACATGTGAAGAATGCAGCAGACTCAGTCTATGAGAATGTCTGTGTATTCATCAAGTTTAAAAACTGTTATACTAACAGTATTTAATTGTGCTCACCTTATCTCTTTGTCTTTATTTTTTGTAATTACAGTGAAAGTAATACTGTTTTAGGGTTTGTAGCTCTCTTTCATATTGTAGAGAGCTTTCTTCCTTTTTATTATAACTACTGTATTTTCTGGCGTATAAGACTACTTTTTAACCAAGGAAAATCTTCCCAAAAGTCAGGGGTCGTCTTATACGCCGGGTGTAATCTTTTTACTTACCTCGTCTCTGTTCTGCAGGTGCGCGCGGCTGTGAGGGAAGCGTTGTGTGCTCCCCTCCAGCCGCGCAACTTCAATAAAGTTTGTTTAAACTTTTTTTTAAAACAAACTTTATTGAAGCCGCACGGCTGGAGGGGAGCACACAACGCTTCCCTCACAGCCGCGCGCACCTGCAGAGCAGCAACGAGGTAAGTACTGGGAAGGGGGTAGGAGAGGGGCAAAATCCTGGCATATTGAGGGGAAAATCCTGGCATATTGGAGGGACAAAATATTGGCATATTAAATGGCACAATAAAGGCATATTGAGTGGCAAAATAGTGTGTCTCAGGTTATGTGTCTATTGGTGTCACTGCGTGTGTGTAAGTGTCTCACTTTCTGTGTAAGGGTGTGTGTGTAAGTGTGTCACTGTGTTAGTGTAAGGGTGTGTGTGTAAATGTCACTGTAGGAGAAAATGCTCGTTGGAAGAGGGGTAGTCTTATACAGCGAGTATATGCCAAACTCTAAATTTTAACTGGAAAAGTTGGGGGTCGTCTTATATGCCCAGTCGTCTTATACACCGGAAAATACTGTATTTTTATTCTGAGAAACAAAGCCTATTCCATGTGAGAAATTGCCAAGAAACTGAAGATCTCATACAACGCTAAGTACTAGTCTCTTCAAAGAACAGCCCAAACTGGCTAACCAGAAGAGTGGGAGGCCCCGTTGAAACATATGCCTCACAGGTCCTCAACTGGTAGCTTCATTAAATAGTACCTGAAATACACTGGTCTCAATGCCAACAGTGACAAGGTGACGGGATGATGGCCTTTTAGACATTGTTGCAATGACAAAGCCAAATCTCAGTCTGGCCAATAAAAAGAAAAGATTAAGATGGGCAACAAAGACACTGGACAGAGGATTAGAAAAAAGTGTTATGGGCAGACAAATCTAAGCTTTAGGTGTTCAGATCACAAAGAAGTACATTCAATAGACCAAATAAAAATGCTGGAGGATTGCTTGACTCCATCTGTCAAAAATGGTATAGATAATGTGATGGCATGGGGGTTCTTTAGTGGTGGTAAAGTAGGAGATTTGTACAATGTAAAACAAATCATACCCTGTGGACGGCGCTTAAATGGAGCCGATTTCCTCCAACAACAGGTCAAGGACTCAAAGCACAGCTCCAAACTATGCAAAGAAGGGAAAACGCAATCACATGATATAACAGTGTGGCCAGCACAGTCACCGGATCTCAAACCTATTGAGTTGTTGCTGGATTAGTTTCACCATATGTCTATCAAGTCAACTTGTGAGAGGGGCTTCACGAAGTATTAGGGAGAATCTTATTACCACAACAAATATGCTGTCGTTGGTGCAAATAAAGGATTCTTCAATAAAAGCAGCTTTTGAAGGACACAATTATTATCTTAACTAAAAAATAAATTGTCTGTATTTGTCTGAAGCAGGAAAAACTCATGAATGCTGAAGTCTGGAATCATGAAATTTGCACCTTCCCCGAATTATGAGTTTATTAACCCCTTAGTGACAAGACATTTTCACCTTGACTTTCCCTTGGTGACAATGGCTGTTTTGACATTTCTAGGGTGCTTGTGTTTAGCTGTAATTTTTTTCTTTCTCACATACAGTACCCACACAAATTATATGTTGTTTTTATCGTCATAAGAAGGGCTTTCATTAGATACCATTATGTTCATCATATCTTATAATTTACTACAAAAAAAAATCATAAAATATGATGAAAATTTTAAAAAAATACACTTTTTCTAACTTTGACCTAAAATATAATTTACACAAATAAAATCATTAAAAAAGACCCCGTCTAAATAGTTTCTAAATGTTCTCCCGAGTTCAAAAATATGCATGATTCCATATTTTTCGGTATTTTTTTGCGAGTTATGGGGCAAAAACCAAAAATAGTGTTTTTTGTTTTTTTCCTATATTGATCTTTTGACCCCAACCCGAACCCAAAATTTAACCCTAACACTAAATTTAACCCCAACTCTAATCCTTATTATATCCCTTAATATTTTTTAACTTTAATTTAATTTTAACCCTATCCCTTATGCTAAAAAATATTTAATTTTAACCCTATAGTCTAATATAGCTAAATAACCTGTTTTTAATTAATTAAATATTTATTTTAAATATTTCCCATTGCAATGCTACTAAACTACCACTAGGGGCAGTCAAGTAGCATATTCAGAGCGACGGAAGTGAAGTTACTTTCATTTCCGAAGCTCAGACCGGCAGAGGACTTAGCCATATTGACGGAGAAGCATGCTCCATCAATATGGCTCCCCACGATCACTCCGTCGGGCGATCGTGGGGGTCCCGAAATAGAAATTTCGGTGCTGGCTATTGCCTCGATGTCGAGGCAATAGACCAGCACTGTTAAAGCGGTTTTCGCGATCGTTGATCGCGAAAACCGCTTCATTCAATGCAGGACGTGCCAGGCACGTCCTTTGTCGTTAAGGGAGTTTCTCCCAGGACGTGCCTGGCACGTCCTTTGTCGTCAAGGGGTTAAGGTGATTAGATACCACATAAACTGGATACATTTTCTACATCACCAGCAGTCATAATCTTATTTTCAATGATATTTCTATCCTGAAGACCTGTAGTGGGTTTCAAAGGGTGGCATTTCCAGGTCAACGCAGCTATTTTTATCTCTACAGTGTTCCTTTTTTTCCGCGTTATGGCTTGAGTAGGAACGCGACTTGCAGAACAACAACTTTGAACTGCTACAAGGCAGAGCAACAAATCTGTGAGGAAACAGAGGTGCGACTTGCGGAACAATGATTTGCGAACTGCTACACGACCGCTCAAGAGCCGAACATCTGAGCTGCTACGACAGTGCTACTAAAAGCAAGGAGCACCGACAATACAATCCCGGGCGATGGCGGGTAGTAAAGCTAGTTTAAATTAAAAATCATTATTAACTCCAACGTTGTCATTGTCTTTACTTTATATCCTATTCATTTTGCAACTCATTTGATCTAGGTTTTCATGGACCCCAAACCTTTGAATAGTTGTGTGTGTGTGTGTGTATGTGTATATTAGACATGTGCAAAACTAAAATTTTCGTTTCGTTTTCGTCCATTCCGAAAGTCGTTCGGTTTATAGAATAGCAATAGGAATACATGTATTCCATAAGCCGACAGCCTATAAACCGAACGTTCGGTTTATAGGCTGTCGGCATTTTACTACACGGAGACAGAGTCTCCATTCATAAAATTATGAATGGAGACTTTGTCTCCGTGTAGTAAAATGCCGACAGCCTATAAACCGAACGTTCGGTTTATAGGCTGTCGGCTTATGGAATACATGTATTCCTATTGCTATTCTATAAACCGAACGACTTTCGGTTTATAGAATAGCAATAGGAATACATGTATTATATAAGCCGAAAGTCTATAAACCGAAAGTCGTTCGGTTTATAGGCTGTCGGCATTTAACTATACAGAGACAGAGTCTCCATTCATAAAATTATGAATGGAGACTTTGTCTCCGTGTAGTAAAATGCCGACAGCCTATAAACCGAACGTTCGGTTTATAGGCTGTGGGCATTTTACTACACGGAGACAAAGTCTCCATTCATAATTTTATGAATGGAGACTCTGTCTCCGTGTAGTAAAATGCCGACAGCCTATAAACCGAACGTTCGGTTTATAGGCTGTCGGCTTATGGAATACATGTATTCCTATTGCTATTCTATAAACCGAAAGTCGTTCGGTTTATAGAATAGCAATAGGAATACATGTATTCCATAAGCCGACAGCCTATAAACCGAACGTTCGGTTTATAGGCTGTCGGCATTTTACTACACGGAGACAGAGTCTCCATTCATAAAATTATGAATGGAGACTTTGTCTCCGTGTAGTAAAATGCCGACAGCCTATAAACCGAACGTTCGGTTTATAGGCTGTCGGCTTATGGAATACATGTATATAATAAATAATATGTTATAATGTATATAATAAATAATAAAATTATGAATGGAGACTTTGTCTCCGTGTAGTAAAATGCCGAAAGCCTATAAACCGAACGATCCGTTTATAGACTTTCGGCTTATATAATACATGTAATCCTATGGCTATTCTATAAACCGAACGTTCGGTTTATAGAATAGCAATAGGAATACATGTATTCCATAAGCCGACAGCCTATAAACCGAACGTTCGGTTTATAGGCTGTGGGCATTTTACTACACGGAGACAAAGTCTCCATTCATAATTTTATGAATGGAGACTCTGTCTCCGTATAGTTAAATGCCGGCTTTTAACTATATTACAAAGTCTCCATTTATAATTTTATGAATGGAGACTCTGTCTCCGTATAGTTAAATGCCGGCGTTCTGACAAATTTCTGGAGCAAATTCTCCTGCGCAATCGCAGGAGAATTTGCTCACTGCGCATGCGCATAAAGTTACAGCTGATAACTCAGCTGTAACTTTGTGACCACCGCGCATGCGCCAGCTGCGCAACCCACCTCCCGCCCCCTCACACCCCCTGCACACCCCTTCTTACCAGATCATCGACCACAGCGATACACAGCGCATGCGCACGCCTATCCAGCCGTTTGGGAATGTGCGCGTCCGTTGTTGTGTTCTTAAGGTGGTAAGTAACATGGGGCGTCGGGAGGTGGGTTGCGCAGCTGTCTCATGCACGGTGGTCACAAAGTTACAGCTGAGTTATCAGCTGTAACTTTATGCGCATGCGCAGTGAGCAAATTCTCCTGCGATTGCGCAGGAGAATTTGCTCCAGAAATTTGTCAGAACACCGGCTTTTAACTATACGGAGACAAAGTCTCCATTTATAATTTTATGAATGGAGACTCTGTCTCCGTATAGTTAAATGCCCACAGCCTATAAACCGAACGTTCGGTTTATAGGCTGTCGGCTTTTAACTATACGTTTGTCTCCATTCATAAATTTATGAATGGAGACTCTGTCTCCGTATAGTTAAATGCTATTGTATTCTATAAACCGACTCTATTTCGGCTTATAGAATGCAATAGTACTACGAATGGACGAATGAACGAATGATTTTCCTTTATTAACTATTCGTTCATTCGATTTAGTTAGCTTAGCATTTTCGTTCTTCGTTTTTCGGGCGAATGGACGAAAATGCAATTTTCGGACGAAAATGCATTCGTCCGAAAACGAATGCACATGTCTAGTATATATTCACATGTAAATTGCTTTTTTAATAAAAAATTATGATATAAATAAAATCTTGTTTTTATTTCCTTTTATGTGACAAAGCTGCCTCTCTCTTTCCCTTGCCCCCAGATTTGTCGCTCTCCCCCCCTTAGTGTTGTCTCTCTCTCACCCTCCCTTTGGCTCCCCCCTCGCTCCCCTTGTGTCTGTCTCTTCCCCCCTTCCCTCCCCTTGTTTCTCTCTGCCCCCCCCCCCTTGTTATTCTGTCCCCCCCTCACCTGTTTCTTGCTCCCTGGTGGCTAGTGGGGGCAGCCGGGGGATGTATGCACTATACATAATAGACGGAAGTGTCGGGCAGCATGGAGGTTGTCTGCACGATTCGTGCAGACATCCCCCAGCTGCCCGATTCTCCCTGGTGGCTAGCGAGGCAGCGGTGGATGTCTGCGCGATGAGCGAGACCTCCCCTGCTGCCGCCCGGAACGACAGCCAGGACTTTTATGAGGAAGCCGGAAGTACCCAGCTTCATCATAGAAGTCCCGGCGGTCATGCCGGGCGGCAGCAGGAGAGGTCTCGCTCATCGCGCAGACATCCTCCGCTCCCTCGCTAGCCACCAGGGAGAATCGGGCAGCTGGGGGATGTCTGCACGAATCGTGCAGACAACCTCCATGCTGCCCGACACTTCCGTCTATTATGTATAGTGCATACATCCCCCGGCTGCCCCCACTAGCCACCAGGGAGCAAGAAACAGGTGAGGGGGGGACAGAATAACAAGGGGGGGGGGGCAGAGAGAAACAAGGGGAGGGAAGGGGGGAAGAGACAGACACAAGGGGAGCGAGGGGGGAGCCAAAGGGAGGGTGAGAGAGAGACAACACTAAGGGGGGGAGAGCGACAAATCTGGGGGCAAGGGAAAGAGAGAGGCAGCATTGTCACATAAAAGGAAATAAAAACAAGATTTTTTTATATCATAATTTTTTATTTAAAAAGCAATTTACATGTGAATATATACTAGACATGTGCATTCGTTTTCGGACGAATGCATTTTCGTCCGAAAATTGCATTTTCGTCCATTCGCCCGAAAAACGAAGAACGAAAATGCTAAGCTAACTAAAGCCGGATGAACGAATGGTTAATAAAGGAAAATCATTCGTTCATTCGTCCATTCGTAGTACTATTGCATTCTATAAGCCGAAATAGAGTCGGTTTATAGAATACAATAGCATTTAACTATACGGAGACAGAGTCTCCATTCATAAAATTATGAATGGAGACTTTGTCTCCGTATAGTTAAATGCCCACAGCCTATAAACCGAACGTTCGGTTTATAGGCTGTGGGCATTTAACTATACGGAGACAGAGTCTCCATTCATAAAATTATAAATGGAGACTTTGTCTCCGTATAGTTAAAAGCCGGCATTTAACTATACAGAGACAGAGTCTCCATTCATAAAATTATGAATGGAGACTTTGTCTCCGTATAGTTAAATGCCCACAGCCTATAAACCGAACGTTCGGTTTATAGGCTGTGGGCATTTAACTATACGGAGACAGAGTCTCCATTCATAAAATTATAAATGGAGACTTTGTCTCCGTATAGTTAAAAGCCGGCATTTAACTATACAGAGACAGAGTCTCCATTCATAAAATTATGAATGGAGACTTTGTCTCCGTGTAGTAAAATGCCCACAGCCTATAAACCGAACGTTCGGTTTATAGGCTGTCGGCTTATGGAATACATGTATTCCTATTGCTATTCTATAAACCGAACTTTCGGTTTATAGAATAGCCATAGGATTACATGTATTACATAAGCCGAAAGTCTATAAACCGATCGTTCGGTTTATAGACTTTCGGCATTTTACTACACGGAGACAAAGTCTCCATTCATAATTTTATGAATGGAGACTCTGTCTCTGTATAGTTAAATGCCGACAGCCTATAAACCGAACGACTTTCGGTTTATAGACTTTCGGCTTATGTACTACATGTAATCCTATGGCTATTCTATAAACCGAAAGTCGTTCGGTTTATAGTTTAGCAATAGCATTACATGTATTCTATAAACCGAACGTCGTTCGTTTTAAAGACTTTCGGCTTATAGAATACTATTGGCTTTCTATAAACCGAACTAGAGTCGAGTCCCCATTCATAAGAAATTCTTATGAATGAGGAGGGACTCTAGTTAGGTTTATAGAATGCCAATAGTATTCTATAAGCCGAAAGTCTTTAAAACGAACGACGTTCGGTTTATAGAATGCATGTAATGCTATTGCTGTTCTATAAGCCGAATGTCTTTCGGCTTATAGAACAGCAATAGCATTACATGTATTCTATAAACCGAACGTCGTTTGTTTTAAAGACTTTCGGCTTATAGAATACATGCTGCTATTGGCTTTCTATAAACCGAAAGAGTCCCCATTCATACGAATAGGTCAATTGACCTATTCGTATGAATGGGAACTCAATTTCGGTTTATAGGAAGCTAATAGCATTACATGCATTCCATAAACCGAAAGTCATTCATGTCGGTTTATGGAATGTAGTACAATGCTATTGGTATTGTAAACCGACTCTATTTCGGTTTAGAATGCCAATAGCACGAATGGACGAATGGACGAATGAACGAATGTTTTTCGTTTATTAACCATTCGTTCATTCGGATTTTGTTAGTTAAAATTTTCGTTATTCGTTTTTCGGACGAATGGACGAAAATGCTATTTTCGTCCGAAAATGCATTCGTCCGAAAACGAATGCACATGTCTAGTGTATATATATATATATATATATATATATATATATATATATATATATATATATTATGCATACCTATACACACACACACACACATATATTTAGACATATACACACATATATATCAAACAGAACTATCAATATTTACTATATAGCAAAAAAGAAAATCAATCTACTAAAAGATTCCAAGATAATTTTTTATGCAAATATAGTCATTATAAGAATTTGGTAAACTCCACCTCGGCAATTTCCTTTATCCTTTAACAATGACAAACCCAAGGTGTCAAATTGTTCATAACATTAATATTCATAAGCCAAACACTAATACACTGAGAAAGAAACCATCGGATTTTAACTTTCCAGCTGCTCAGACATAAGTAAACTAGAGAGCACGTATAGCGTATATAAATTCATCTCTCATTAGGCTGTTAAATGCTATGTATAAAATTGGAACACCACTGTTTGCCAACAGAATTAAGTCCTTCTTGTCATTAATAACGAATGAGTATCAAAAGGTTTTCATTGTGGAAGATTTATTGGGGTGGGAATTTCAAAATGATTTATGGCTTAATGTTTTACAGAGAAGAGCCTCATTTTCTTGGCATGCTCCTGTGACTTTGAAAAAGAATATGCCTCAGTGGCAATGTACTTCAATAAAGGACTAAGGTTCTCTGAATTATGCACGCAACCTATAGTCATACTAGGAAGAATATATTAATCTTAGGCTAAAATTATTAATGAAAAGTTCAAAGCCAACCTATAAAGTGTGTAGTAATATTTGTAAACTACATCCTAAATTACGATCATAGTATCTGAAGTCTATTAGCAAATGTGACAAGTTAAAAGGCCAGGAAATGTTAAAATAAAAAAATAAAAGCTATTATTTTCTTTTTTTAATTGCTCCCACTCTGAGTTAGAGTCAGATTGTAGTTTATGAGATACCTACTGCTTCTCCCCAAGAGCTAGGGTTGTCACATTTTCTTCAAAAAAATACCGGCCATGCTCATGCCTCCAGCCAATTTTTTTTTTACCAGTCTGCCGTTAAAATACCGGCCAGGTGGCAACTCTACCAAGAGCCTGTCACAGCTGATCAGCTGCATTTGTGTCTAATTGCTGGCCACAGTCAATCAGCTAAGGAGGTCTGTGGAAACGTGGACAATGAGGGATTTTCTCTCATGGATACTGCACTGAGCGGATCACATTTTAGCTACAATCAGTAGAGAAGGGATATATAGCACCATCTCTAATAATTTAATCTAAAACTATGCATTTGTTTGTTGTTCTACTGCAGGAACAGTTTGTGGCAATCAGTGACTGGATCATCCTGACTGCAGCATTTACATGCCATTAAAAGTTACTACCCAGTCCAATTTTTAAGAAAAGGTGGCAACCCTAGTACCAGGTAGAGGTGAAAAGGGAACATGTATTTATTAACAAATGCTAAACCCAATGGAAAAAAAATAAGCTATAAAACACTAATATAACATAAACAGGCAAACAAAGGGCTCACATATAAAAGTAATTGAATGATCAGCAAGCTCAATGGGCACGATTCTATGTAGTGTCACAAAGACTTACATGTGCACGGCACACTTCATACATGCATGTGATATCATCACACATAGCCCAGGGCTTTCCCCATTATTTTCCGTTGGTGATTTGCTGTACATGTACGGTTCAGACTGTGTTCAGACTGTGCAGCATACACAAATGTTATGTAGAGAGTGCAGCATTTTTTGTGAGCATTTAATGTTTCCCGATGGAGACAAGCACATTTGGATTCATTTGCAGAATTCAAATCTATCGAACAATTAAACCAAGCATGTTAAATAAAAGTATTAATTCAATTTTTTAAAGTACTGATTTTCCTTAAAAAAAAAAAAAAAGAGAGAAAAACAATCTGCAGGCCCACCATAGTGGGATTTTGTAATCATACATGAGAACTTTGCTGGTCAGGACATCTCCAAGACTGTCTTTATTTAGAGATATAGGCAGATTAGCAGAGAAAGAGCTCTAGATGTTTGGATACGTGCAGCCAGTCAGAGAGAGTGACTGTCACTTGCATCTGACTTGGGTTTCTTGTGTCCAATGGTCTTTCTCTACAAGTGCAGGGACTCTCACTTTTACGTGGCATCAATAGAAGGGATGGGGTTAAGGTCCCCTATACTGATGGAATGTAAAACAGAGAGTTTGTCACTGCATTGGAAATGATAGTTGGCAAATGGACCAGCCTGCTTTTTTCACAGGGCAACATGGTGGCTTCCTGCCAGTGAATAAACTATCACGTACCTTTAAAGGTATGTGCAGATATTTCCTCATCCTATGGACATTTCTCTGGTGCTGCTATCAGGATCATGAGTAAAATAAGTTTAATCCTCTCTTTAAGATGACATTTCCTTTAATTCAGCCATCTGACTTTTGTGCATTACATTTGCAGTCATATGTCAGATATAAACTGTTTTTGTAAACTAGTAAGAAAAAAGCACTTTAATAAAAGGTCATATAATGCATTTACAGTAGGCACTGGTCTCTTCATTTAAATTTGGGTGGTAGATAAAGATTTTGTAGCAGCATCAATTTTCTTGGACATATTTCTATATTTCACTGTGTATGTGTTAAAACATTGGCATTGTCAATATATGTATTACAGTCTTTGATTGCCTTATTTGCCAATTAATAATAATCACCAAATTAAACATAAAAAAAATAAAATAGAAGATAAGATGACAGACTTTGATGAATGGAAAGATGAAAATGTCCTTGCTCACCATCTCACTCAAGCAGAACTTTGACAAATTGCTAACTCAAGCCATCAGTGAACTGAAAAACGCTTGTTCCCTTAGACCTTGCTCAGTCAAACCAAAACCATGGGTCACAAGGGCTCTGTAAGCTGAAGTTCTGTGTCATTATTCAGGACACCTTAAACAGATAGCAGGTAACTAGGTGTCCTGGTCAGAGATCAGGCTTCAAATATAAATGGTAGTATAAAGCAAGGATCTGAACTATTGCAGCTAGTTTAGTTGAACTATAATCTTTTTGTATTGTAGTTTATTGATGAGAACTACTTTTCTGAATACAAATGTTATAAAGCACAAAAATAAAATCACAGCGCTAATGAAATCACCACCGTGAGAATTATGTGTATTTAAAAATATATATTATAGCAACCCTTTGGATGAAGTAATGTAAAAACTCATATCATAAATAGAAAAAATAGTGTCATGTCCTCAATATTATTCAATCGAATCGCAAAAATGATTTAATTAGACAGTCTGGACACTATAAAGAGAAAGCACAGACGAATCAACAACAAAATGGACAGCACTATGTATAATAATATCAATATTGTGCTATAGAATGTGAAAAAATAACTCAGAAAAGAAACTGTATAGTATATAAAATGTAAAATGTATAAATGGATCAATCAATTTAAGAATATAGCACTGTATATCATTATTAAAAGTAGTATGTACATTCATATATAATATCTCACATAGGAAAATGTCTACATATGAAAAATAAAAGCAACTTAATAAAACACATATTGGTAATATATATTATATTTTACCTCCACACATACACATTTATAATCATTATATGGAAGCAAGTACAAGCTGATACTTATTTTCTAGCAGTTTCAAAATCCCACATGGACAATTATAGTTGAAATAAATGGCACTGTACAGACACAGCCTATGATTACAACTGATTTCGTGCACAACTAGGTAAATGTAGTGTAATCCAGAACTCATATTGACCTTATGGATTTGTTTTAATAACAATATAGAACATAAAATGAAATAAAAATGCTGCTTCACGGAGTCAGTTGAGAGCCTGTCGGTCACTCATTGGGGCTATGGTTGCCAACTATTCTTCACAAAATAAATACTGGCCATACCATTGCCTCCAAAGACTTAACATTGGCCACAAAACAATATTTTACCGACCTGCCGGTAATATACTGGCAGTGTGACAACCCCACTTGTGGTAAATCAATAATCTATTGACAAGCCACATACACCTTCTAAGCCAAGAGGAAGTATTATGTGTGAATAGGAATGCGGAAGGGAATGAATGATAATGCTAGGGAGACTGTTAACAGTTATAGCAAGAGGACAGTGAACTAATGTATCTCTGACAGTGAAGTAGGTGCTAACATTTATACATTGACAAAAGAGGGAGAGCCAAGGTATCGCCATTTGAGTAGAAGACGGAGCACAAAACATGCTTAAGATTCATAGGTAAGTTAATTGTCCCAGGACAAAAAAGCACGTATTAGGGAAATTGTGCTGCAAACTTAAGGCGTAACAATGTTACACAGAAGCATTTCTCTATTAATTAAATGGCGATTGTGTCCACTGTGTGCCTGGCCAACATTATCTAGTGCAGTCACGATGGCTGTTGATGGCACAGGTCAATCTTCCACTGTGGATGTCTTCATCAGGGATCTCCAGGTGCCCTGGGTACAATATGTATCAGTGTGTCTGCTCATGCGCGAGAGTAGGGGGCTCTTCTCCAATGTGCATGCATCTCCCCCAGTCCTCCATTGGCTGCACTCAGGTGTAATGATTTTATACTGTAATAAATAGAAACTACTGCTACATGAGATAGAACCAGGTCCCACAATGCAGATGTTTAGGAGGAAGTGTATTGATGCCAGCGACGTATGCAGCACTCTACCAATACTCTGTGACTTATGGAAGTCCCAAAGACACTGACCATACTCATCAATTTTAACGTAGCAAAACAAATAAAATAAAGCAGATTTCTAAATTCTCATGGTTGACTTATTTCATGGCAATTAAAGAGGCAAACCAAGAAATCGGATAATTACACTTTCCGTATACAAAGTGTATAGTACTTTACCACCATAAAGTGTCAAGATTTAGTGAATCAAATTTTACACAGCAACAGCAAGGAATCACTATCGTTCAACAAAAACTTGGTGTAAAACTAATAAAGTGGTGTATTTTATGCAAAATAGGCTTTATGACATCATATGCTGACCATACTGCTTTGCACAGCACAATAAATACATCAGGAGGTTATTTTATTAACAATATATTACAGGAACTCATCTTGATCTAGGCCCAAGAACTTTGTTTTTTTTTTTTTTCTTTATAGCACTTCATATCCTAGAGGTGTCCTTTGAAAAATAAATCATATTATCACAGAATCTGTAGGGTGTCTTTTTTTTTGCCACTTATCAAAATAACTGTGAAAAAGCAT
This sequence comes from Pelodytes ibericus, assembly GCA_036172795.1. NCBI lineage: Eukaryota > Metazoa > Chordata > Amphibia > Anura > Pelodytidae > Pelodytes > Pelodytes ibericus. Next base: position 43,504,314 of record CM069867.1, read on the forward strand.
TCTCAAGGTATTTTACTAGGACACATTATGAGAATGCCGTGTCTCAGGGCAGTTACAGCCAACATTAACACCGCTCAAAGATACAAAAGTATAAAAAGCACATTTTTTTTTCTTCCTTCCTATATTGCAAATGTAAATATGATCTCAGTAGAGGTGAAAAGGAGATCTAGGGCCATAATTGGTAAGCAAACAGTGTAAATGTATAATTAAATATACAGAAAAACAACACAAATGTTGCCATTATTATTTTATGTGTAGCTAGATATATATGTATATTTTTTGCCACACACAATACGGACAAAAGTATTGGGACACGCCTCTTAACGATCGAGTTCAGGTGTTTTAATCAGACCCATTGCCACAGGTGTATAAAATCAAGCAGCCAAGCAGTCTGCATTTGCAAACATTTGTGAAAAAAATGGGTTGTCCTGAAGAGCTCAGTGAATTCATGCGTGGTACAGTGATTGGATGCCACCATTGCAATAGATTGGTTCGTGAAATGTCATCCCTGCTAGATAATCCACGTTCAACTATAAGTGGTATCATTCGAAAATGGAAGCGTTTAGGAACAGCAGCAACTCAGCCACAAAGCAGAAGACCTCGTAAAGTCATAGAGTGGGGTCACAGGGTTCGGAAAAGTCATCAATGCTCTGCTGATTTCATAGCTGAAGAGTTCTAAACTTCCACTGGCAATAATATCAGCACAAAAACTGTGTAGTGGAAGCTCCAGGGAATGGGTTTCCATGGGCGTACAGCTGTATGCAAACCTCATATTACCAAGTACAATGGCAAGTGTTGTATTGATTGATGTAAAGCACACCGCCACTGGTCTGTAGAGCAGTGTAAACATGTTCTGTGGAGTCATCACTGCATGGCAGTCTGATGGTATGAGTTTTGGTTTGGCGGATGCCAGGAGAACGTTACCTGCCTGCTTTGTACCACCTGTAGGCATGAAGATGTATGGAAGTTCTAAACAATACACAGAAGTTCTAAACAATAGATAGGGCCATTTAACCAAATCAGTTCACAAATATATTTCCAGATGTTCAGTGGCATAATTATTGCTACTAGAAATGCTTTGGATTTTTGAGTCACTGAGCATTCCAAGGATTAACAATTTTACGCAGAAGCATTTCGCTATGAATTAAATTTGCGATTATGTCCACAGTGTGCCTGGCCAATCTTGGGCAGTAACCATGGTAGTCCACCGCACTGGTCCATCATCCCCTGTGGGTGCCCTCATCAGAGACTTGTATTCAACAAACTGAATGAAAATATTCCATAATCTATTTATATCCTAATTTTTGGGTAGAAAAGTAGGTTTTGCAAAAATAAATAAAACAAATAAAGGGCCTTCCCATCTCTACATAGGGCTGGTGCCTATGCTTCATTTCTCTATTTTGAGTGCTCTTGCCCTGTTTCTGAATATATAAGATCAAGCTGGAACCTTGGCTACCTGGCCTATCCCTGGACCGTATTTTGACCACAAATCTCTACTGCATGCCCTACTCTTGAACTGTGTCTTAACCTGCGCTATGCCATATTCATTATATTAGCAGAGCTTATACTTCATGCATTGATGGTTTGCTATAAAGCAGCAGAACCTTTCAATTCTCTATTTTTCACTGGACTAAAGCATATGAGAAATGTGAAAGCTAAAATGAGGAGAGGTGAACACTGTACTTCAATGGGGTTCATGAAATAGTACTTCCCATATTAAGGAACCTGAGGGAACCAGGGAAATTGCAGTAAAAACATTATATAATTGTCAGCACTGTATTTAGCGCGAGGCAAACAAGGGAAGTGCCTAGGGCAGCACTTGCCTTGTATGCCTTTATAGGCGGCACAAAAGGCTAGAAGATCGGAAGATCCCCCGTCACGATCGCTCTGCCTGCCAGCAGTCTGCACGGGGAGCCAAACAATCAGCACTCAGCTCCCCATGCAGTGTGACAGGGAAGTGCCGACAGGTCACGTGACCGGCGCGCACAACAGCCGGAGAGGCGAACAGGCAGCATAGAGGACACCATGCTGCCTGCCACTAGCGGTAAGTGCCTGGGGATGGGGGCATATTAATGGCAAATACTGACATAATATGGGGCAAATTGGCAGGGGCTTATTAATGGCAAATAATACTGGCATATTATTGGGCAAATTGGCTGGGGAATATTAATGGCAAATAATACTGGCATATTATTGGGCAAATTGGCTGGGGAATATTAATGGCAAATAATACTGGCATATTATTGGGCAAATTGGCTGGGGCATATTAAATGGCAAATAATACTGGCATATTATTGGGCAATTTGGCAGGGGCATATTAAATGGCAAATAATACTGGCATAATATTGGGCAAATTGGCAGGGGCATATTAAATGGCAAATACTGGCATATTAATGGCAAAATAATACTGGCATAATATTGGGCAAATTGGCAGGGGCATTTTAAATGGCAAATACTGGCATATTATTGGGCAAATTGGCTGATGTGGAAAAATAATACTGGCATAATATTGGGCAAATTGGCAGGGGCATATTAAATGTCAAATATTGGCATATTATTGGGCTTATTGGCTGAAGCTTATTAATGGCAAATAATACTGGCATATTATTGGGCAAATTTGCTGGGGCATATTAATGGCAAATAATACTGGCAATGTGTATGTAATGGGGTGATGGGGGCATGTAAATGGTGTGATGGGCCATGTCCTTGGTGTGCAACGTGGGTTATGGGTCATGTAGTGGGTGTGCCTACGGCAGCACAAAACCAAGATACTCCTCTGATAATTGTATGTCCTGCATAATGGGCACCTCCTACAATCTTGCATTTGGTTTTTGGAACCCCAGGGTAAGTGGAATATACTTCTTCTATTTAAGTTTGTGATTCAGTAGCAGTGCGTTATCCTCGATTCTTTCTTGCTGGATATTAAAACCTAGCGATATATATATTGTGTACTAAATTTGCTGTTTGTTTCACAAAAAATATTTTTCCAGAAAATAAAAAAAATGCTTCAATTACATTTATTGTTCATTGTTGATATTATTATTATTATTATTATTATTATAATAAGAAACATCCCCTGTTAAGCATGTAAGACACAGCATGCGATCAGAGCTATTATTTAGAGGGGAAATAGTCAGGACATCAAATCTACTCAACTCTGTTCTATATCTATTAATTTTGTCAGAGACACTTATTGTATTTTCTCCTTGCGTATTTATGGATATTTTACAAACAGTATATAGCACTACAACCGCGTTTCCAGGTCCCTGACCAATAATAACAATTTAAAGTAATAATGCCCTTATCTGTTCTCAGTACCTCGCTATTCACCTACACCAGCTATTCCACTCAACAGACTTTTGCATCAATTTGTTTTACAAATTACCATCTCAAAATCTGACAACTGATATTTCCATCTTCTCAAGGCAATCCATAAAAAAAATGAGTTTTAAGTCGTCAGAAAACATGCAGGAAAAAAAAATAATAATCAAAAATAAAACTATGATTTATGTATCCTTTAAAATGCAACTCTCTATAAGCTCAATGTGTTCAAACTGTAAATTGGTTCAGTCTATGTTATCAAAGAAATTTCACCTGAACCTGGTAAAAAAAAAAAAAAAAATCTATATATTTTTCAACATTGTGCTGTAAATTTCTTCTAAAATATACTGCAAAATGCAAACTCCTTTGTTGACCTCAATTATAGTATATTATTTATGTATTGTTTGGTAACATATATTTATGTATATGTACACTATATAAAGGCCATGTGACACATATAAACTTAATGTTTAAATAACTTAATTGTTTAAAATATTTAAAGGACAAGATTTTACCAAAAAAAAGGCAAATATATGTTTTTATTATATGAGAAAATGGTAAGAATCATATTTTTTCAGCAGTGCTCTTTGCATTCCTATAAATATAATTTTTAAAAGATTTTCTCTTTAGTGTTAGAATTTTTCATAAATTTCTCTACTATTTCCCTTTTATGGAAGTTGCTATGTCAAGAGTGTAAAGTTACACTTTATAGCATTGCTGTTCAAATAGGCTCTCAATGTTTTTTTTTGTTTTTTTACAATGCCCCCTCCCTGGGCATTGTGTGGGACAGTCCCGATCTTGCCACTCTCTCTCTTTGTCGCGAGCACTACCTCTGTCCAGTTTTTTGTGACACAGGTTGAGCTTGGAGAAACAGTGGGACTTGGGACTGCAATTCGGTGGACCAGATTTCATTCTCTGGGACACCAAGAAATACATACTGTGTATGCACAAAATTATGCGCATGAGCAGTAGCGTTGCTAGTTTGAGTGACAGTGCTACTGATAGCGGGAGGACTACAACTTGACCAACCAAGCTCCGCCCCCAGCATCCTAATTCGCTGGGGGTAGAAGTTGGGAGGTATGTGTCAAAGCCATCTGCCACAACTAAAACCTTTGCATGGTATGCAGCCGTCGGCATTAAATAGTTGGATATCAAAGCTTTATAATAATGCTTTCAAACTAAAGTCTGAAGATTGCAATGTAAAATTGGCTCAAAGTCTCCTACTAATTTAGTACATTATATTGGTAGAATAAAAAAAAAAAAAAATACAATCCACCCCTACAGGTTAAACATACAAATAGCTCATGATTTTATTTGGAATAAGAGGTATTTTGTGTTGTCTTAGATGTTTTATTGGCACGGCCAGTCGTGCACACACAACCATGTCAACATTTACAAAATTTAACCTCACCACTTGTTACACCTGAAGAGAACCAGCAGCAAATATGTGATGAAAAGAAAATGGAGATAATAATAATAAAAGCAATATATTTTCATCTAATTAATTGTCATGTGTCCGACTAAAATTAAAGTAGAACCACGTAAACCACAGTTTGATGGTGATCTGCACACTCTTTTTTCAGCAAAGTAGGAATATTATCTATGCAAATTGCATATGCCCACTGTGTATCTGGAACATCCTTATGAGACTCTGCTTGTTTCAAAAAAAATTTAAAGGGACTCCATTTTCTTTTTTTTTACTGTACCAGTGGTAAGAATATTCTGACTCTCTTACACCATCACTAACAATACCAAATTTCCCTAAAGCTTTTTTTTTTTTTTTTTTTTTTTTTTTTTAAACAATCAAATGCAACCTGACCATTACAGTCTCCCTGTGGATTTACTACTGGTTTCCCAGCAGACGCTGATCAGCCTCCATGCCGGCGTGATTAATGATAGGATTTCACACTTTCACAACACTACAATATCTGTGTTAGATACAGCAATGAGAGGTGGTCTAGTAATAGACAGATTTGTAGTCATGTAGCGTTCATTCCCCTTGTCTACACTCCTTTCTTAGTGATATCTATTTTTATATCATCAGTTATATGGCCTTAAGCTTAATCACATGGAACTTTGAAACAAATCGTGAGGGTGCCTTTTGTAGTGCTTGACTCGATAAATCACCTTTTTTGACTCAACAGCTCCTCTCTTGTGTATTCATTTTGACCAGAAAAATAACAAAAAAATGACTTTGTGTGTGGTGTTTGTTTTATCTTTCATTCCAAACCGTTAACATTAAATTGATACAAGTGTTAACGGTAATTTTAGATGTTTAGCATGTAATTATTTGTTTTTTCATGCTTAGAATCAACTTCAGTATGGTAATAACATATCATTTGCCCTGGCATCTTACATATATAATTAAGATAAAAACATAACCACTTCTGTAGAACAGTAAAACACGTAAATGTTTTAAAATACATGTACAGCTCCAAGTTAAACTGCCGGTACACTGGCAGATATTCTTTAGTAACAATGATAAGGCAAATTGGCATAGTTTCTGCCAAGGTCCAGAGTGGGAGAAAATTAATGCTCTGCTGACCTGAACTGCCAATCAGACCTGGTCGCAATTCCTATGGAAGCAGATGGGTACCAAGTATCTGGCCACAGATAGACACTAATATACCTTGGAGCATGACTCATCCTCAACACAGTAATCAATCTTCTTGGAGACTAACATTTTTTAAAGGAGGCATTATAGCATATTATGATTTATAGAACAACAAATGTTTTATGTCAACATTTAAATCCCATTCTGCATTTAAAAAAAGAGTTATGTAAATAGTGATAAAAAGGGAAACTGTGGCTTGAAAGTGATCTACCTTTTTTAAATGGATGTAAAAAAAAAAGAATTATAACAATAATTGTATTCATGAAAAAATGAATATATGTGTTCCATATAGGTGTCATTTACACACAGCTATCAGCTTTGCAGCATCTACTGATCCGCCCACTCAGCTCTCAGCATTTGGCTGGAGCGTGGTAGGAAAACCCCCCAACATTTTAAAGTGTTTTTTTTTTAAAAAGTAAAAGGCAAGTGTAGTTTCCATTAAGGATAATGTGCTCTGTGTCCATCCATATATTACACAGGAGTCTGTGCACAGCACACTTCTGCAGTTTCTTTCTGACAGTCGTACAGCTGGGAATTTGCCAGGTCAACCAGACTTTGGTGGACCCATACCTCTTACAAGCTCCTGTGGAGAATGTTGAATGGAATGTAATCAGGGAATTAGCCTACAGGAACTAACATAGAAACATAGAATGTGTCGGCAGATAAGAACCATTCGGTCCATCTAGTCTGCCCAACTATATTGAAGAAATAATCGATTTCCCGCTGAATACTTATGAATTATGGATGGATGCTTAGGGTATAAGTAGCCTTTAAGTAAAACTCATTTTAAGATGACTTTATACAATCACAAATTGCAGATAAGGTAAAGATAATTTGCGTGCAAATCTCAATAGAGATAGCAGATTCCATGCTATGGTGACAGTGGTTGGTGTCATGGGACGACCTGTACATTTATATGGCTGTAAATATGATGGGGGTGTCAAATTGCAGCTTCACAGCTTCTGATGGCCTACATCTCCAAAAGTACTTTGTCAACTAAGAAGCTGGCAGGGGAGTATGTGAGATATAGGTCTCCAACTGCTGGAGTGCCACAGTGAAACCCCTGGCTTAAACAGTCTTTGAACAATCACTTTAGAAATCTAGGGATAAAAGGAGGATATTATGCAGCTGAGGAAGCCAATCAGTACTTCCCAACCTCGGGGACGTACATACTCCAGGCAGAGTATCAAGATATTCTTTATTCTAAGGAGGCTCCCAAAAAAGGGACTAAGTAAAGGGAATGGAAAGAACGAAAACAATTATCTCAGTTGACATAGGGTACCTAATGCCCAACTGCTTGATAATGGAAATTCGACATGGCTCGAAATGTTGGGGGAGGAGGACTGTGATGAGAATTGAAGGGTGGGGGGGGCGCAATCTCACAAGCTTGGGGATCTTCAGTTTAGCTTCAGATGGAGCAGTACTCCCAGACATAGTTAGATGATCCACCTCCAGTATCAGAGACATTCCTTCTGCTCCAAGACCACATTATTAAAAACATACATAAAACCTTCTACATCTAAAATCTTATCAAAGTGATATTGTCCATTTTATTCATCTCCTTCCAAGTCTTCTTTTTGAATGAAGGTGTACCCATGTTTTTGAAGAATCTTCTGGGACATATCACAAAAGCACATTAGATTCTGTAACCATTATGACTCTGACACAATATATATATTTTTTCTCTTATCTTGGGGCAATGTTCTTCCCTGTCCTAAATTATGTGTAGGACACTGCAGAAAAGATCATGTGCATGCACAGGCAGATTATTCTTTGGAGGAGTGTCTCTGTGCTAGCTTCCATGCCTAATCATGGAGGAGGTTTTTCATTCCATGAAAAACAATCACACCCATATTTGTTAATGCTAGGCATCCACGCCTTCAATGTGATCAGCGCAAAGAGGAGACAATCTGGTTGTTATGTGGCATTGTGGCACTCTGGACACAAACCCCCCCCTAACTGAGGGCAGAGCAGGAAGAGACTGTCCAATAACCTGTGCTGGACGACTAAATGAATACTGCTGATGGCTGCCCAGTTTGTATTCTTGTATCAAGACCTTTAACGGCAGGGGAGGGTAAGGAAATGTAACAATTTGTTTTTTTTGCCCACACCATTCAAAAAACACTTAAGACTGGACCTGTCTATAGTTTTATTTTTTGCCAATATGCTCAGCATTTACCTACAGGCCCAGGTTGTGCCAAATTATTGAAACGGAAGATATACTTGAAAATATTCTTAGTAAAACATCCATGCATTTAATAAACTTAATATTGTTCTAGAATTATTTACCTCAGTACACGTAACCAGTGTCCAGGTTCAAATCCTCCCCTAAAGTCATTGTAAACCATCCTTGAACCTTACAGTTTGCTATAGGAAATACTGTTAACAATTATGTAAAAGGTGTGCATCAAGCACTTTAGCTTAATACATTAAAAAAACTGTACACAGATAATAATCTCATCCCATCCCCATTTCTGTTCTATATCACTAAAAATGTCAATACAATATAATTTTTTTTTTTTAAATCTCTCTTCTCAGGATATCCCAATTTGTTCAAGTTCATGTAGGTTATACCCACTTACAAAGCTCAAAAGAGGTCATAGCCATTATAAAAACTATAACTCACATGGCATTACAAAAAAATAACTAAAAGGCATAAATAAATGTGCACGTATGCATGAAATAAAAGACACACTGCTTCCACATTAGGCTTTACTTCAAGCCTCGGGACAGAGACACGGCACAGAAGATTTGCAATGGTCTGTGTTATACAATCATTACTCTGAGGCGTTTCATAAAGAAATTTATCATAATGTGTACATATTTACAAAGGGACTGAAAAGGTATTATTTTTACTGAAACCCCGTTCAGAACAGAACCAACCTTAAGCAAAATACAGTTCCTAATTAGATTGGTTCATCACAAACAGTTAACAATTCCCTTTGGAATACGAAACAAGAGAAAACGGTAATTCAGATACGCAAACCGTGCTAGAAAACATTACTCCCTCAAAGTATCATTGCTTCTTATTAGAAAAACTTAATTTGCAAGCCGCTCAGAATTATAAATGTTTTTTTTCTGATATATACATTTCAAAGAGTATTACATTAAAAACAATACCTTCCCTTCCAGCTGTACCATTCATCTTCCTTATTACAGCCCCCTACATTTCATAAATAGTTCTTATTGACAGGCCTAGCTAATTCAGGTTAATTTTATTGTCTTTTGAAACTCTTTTCACATTTATGTTCAATTACCTTTATCGTTTTATTGCCACAGAACAAAGTAATCAGGGCAATTATTTGAAAAAGAGAAAAAAAAAAGGAAGCCTCTAAATTCTAAATCACAGTTCTTGGCATCTTTCGAAAAAATAGCAGGTTTATCTGAGGAAGTGGCAGGAATTGCGGATAAATCATGCATCAGTCAAGTGTAGCTGACCCCCCAGTGCATTGCACAATATCAGAAGTGCTTCAAAAGAAACTTTCCTGGGTCATCAATCATTCTTCATAATGCTACGGCAGCTACACCTAAAGAGTTGGAGATTGAAAATATATATAAAAAAAAAAAAAACACAGGCAACAGAGGCAAAACCATTAACTCTGGTGGGTTTAACTCCTTCTCTGTCAGAGATGTCATTAACTCACGGAAAGCTCAGGATCTTCACATCTTCTGAGAAGTAATGTATTAAATCTGGAGGAATTGTGGCTGCCACTCTACCAGTCATATTTGGGGAAGAAGTGTGTAAATATACTTAGTAAAATGCAAGACTTGCTTGTTTGCAGTATGCTGCAGCCAGGAATGATGTTTCAGTGTATAGTAAATACTATATAATATATATGGTGCAAAGCAATCATAACAGAATAATTGTACATTTTATATTATAATTAATTTGCAATATATCTTATTTATTAACTGGATATACATATTATTAAGTTAGTGAGTGCAAACATATATTATCTACTTTACAGGTCAATGATATGTGACATAGCTGCCAACAATCCCAGATTTGATGGGGAAGTCCCAGTTTTTTGGGGCCCTATCCCTTCAGACTGGGGTTGTTCCAGCAAAACTGCTGCCTATGTAAGGCCCGCCATCAGGGGGTGACAGGCAATACTGGCACCCCGGGCCTGCCAGAAGAAAAAACAATATCTTTATTGAAGCCGCGTGGCAGCATAACGCTGGCATATTGAGTGGCTAAATACTGGCATATTGAATGGCTAAATATTACTGGCATATTAAATGGCAAAATATTACTGGCATACTGAGTGGCAGGATACTGACTTATTTAATGGCAAAATATTATTGGCATATTGAGTGGCAAAATATTACTGGCATATTGAGTGGCAAAATACTGGCATATTGACCAACTGCTCCCAACCACCCTCCATATTACACTAGACTTGGATAACATGCTTGTGAGGGTAGGTGGCACGAGTGGGAGATATTGTGGGGGGGGGGGGGGGTAGGGGGCCCAGAAAATTTGTTCAGTAAGGGGCCCTGAAATTCCTGGTGGCGGCCCTTGCCTATGTTTGGTGCTTATGAAATCAGATATACATAGCATACATACACAAAAAGTGAGCTCCAGACACCCGGTAATTGGGAAGGATAAAGTTCAATTTTGTGGGATCACGTAGCATTGCATGACTCTTTTTTGCATCACGCCCTGCAATCCAGGATGTTGGCAGTTATGCAAAATACACAGTAGTGTATCTTCCACAAGGCAAACAAGGCACTCGCCTAGGGCGGCATTTTGCCAATGGGCGTTAAAGCACACTTCTGGTGCTTCAAACATTTTCGCTCCCTCCCCCACTGTTCAGCAAGCTTGAGCTCCTTCCAATTAATGGGGGTGATGGATGTGGTGGGGGTATGAAATGAGGGTGATGGTGGCATGTAATGGGGGTGATAGGGCATTTAGTGTGTATGCAATGTGGGTGATGGGTCATGTCGTAGGTGTGCAATGTGGGTAGGGGGGGTGCCCGAATCTTGTCTGCCTAGGGCAGCACAAAACCAAAATACACCACTGAAAATACATGACTTTTAAACGGTGTGTGTCAGCTAACATGCAGGGTTTCAATTGTACATATGCATGCCTTTACCTACCAGCACAAACAACCAAGTTCAAAAAGTGCATTTTCTGCTGTGTTATCAAGTATAGATTAAGAATGGTCCCTTTTGTTTGTCTCTGGGCAACAAAGTTACAAACAAAAATGCTATTAGTATTCTTATAAGACTGCTGCCGATTTCATATTTTTGAATTTGTATCCCAAGATCACCGATGCCATTCTTATCCCACAATAACACATCATCAGTCCTAATTCTTGGACTCGAACCCAAAAATAATCCAACAGTAACTACTTATTCTTCATTATTTAACTTGTGAATGTTACACAATTCAATTTCTTGAAATTGTGCTTTCCCAGTTAGTTAAACTTTACGCAAACATTGCTACATAAACAAGAAAAACTATTTAAACACGGTTTAATAAATAAATAACAAAGGAACATGCAAGCACCGGTATCCATTTGTGTCGGAATCTATAGAAGAAAGATGTGTTCTAGCAGATAACGGTTCCAAGGTGATTGTGACATTTAACCCAGGTAATCTTGACATGTACAAAGCATTTGATATGGGCCCATTTCCTGAATGGAAACAAAAATCAATGTGTACATTTTTGTTACTTTTTAGATTAACAAGCTTATAGTCATTACATGACACGGAGGAGTGTAGCGTTACTAATACAGAACTGAAAGTGTCAACTCATTGGAAATCAACATTGAATATGTTAGTGAGACATAGTATGGAAGTGCACAGTGATCAATACCTTCACCATGATATACCTGACGTAGCCATTACAAGATAAAGAACAGGCAGAAAATAATCAGTGGCCTCGTTAAGTGTCTATTTGTTTGCAGAGGTACAAATAGCTCAAGCCTGACAAAGTAATTGTATTTTTACAAAATATGCAAATAGTCCCACAGTGAGTTGAAAAAAAAAAAATATTAAGAATAATTACCTCCCAAATGTGTGCTTGTTTTTTATTCCATCCTCTGTACATTTTTATCAATATTTAATGTATCACATACAAATTACAATCCTCGGTTAATATTGAGAGGAGGGAGTATTGTTGCTCTCTGTATAAAATCATATAGAAGAAAACAGATTCCATTAAAAGTCATTGGAATGTTTAGCTACTTCCTATTTGTATATGGCTATGCCATCCATACACGTAACAGATAATCTGGACAAGCATCTTGAAGCATTGCTAAGAAGATTGCTATGCTTTTGAGACCAGAGGGTACATTGTGGTATGGTATATGACATGTATAAGGTTTCTGCTTATAAATATATTACAAGGAGGAAGCCAAGATTGTGCAGATACAATCGGGCATATGGAGAGCAGTGTAGTTAATAAATATAAGATGCCCTTGTATAAATATTATTCTAATGTTATTAAAAATACACAATGACTATCTGCACATGGGTAATATGTGTCCAATATGTGGGCTTAATATCACATCAATGTAACTCGCACCCCCACACCCAACCCTTAGATGCACCGATTTAAGAACCACAGTCCTGATTGGGGACTTCTATACCTCCTTCCCTGCTTCATGTTCTGGTTTCCCCATTTTCTGTAGAATAATGAATTCTGTGAATGTGCATAGTTATGCACATGCACAGTTAGGTTGCCAAAATGAGAGACAGCACTACTGTGTAAGTGCGGACACACCTCCTCCATCCAACCCACACCCCACAGTGCCTCTCACCACCAGTGGGGTATATTGGAAGATATGCATTTAATGCATTTAGCCAAAGGAATTTGTTTCCATATAAAATGCTTTATCATAAAATAAATAAAGGACATTTTATTATGTCAGGGGTGTCCAATTTTATTCTGCAAAGGGCCACTTCGCTAGAAATGTATGCGTGCGTGGGCCGCATTCATTTTTCATTCATTCAGAGAATAATATATATAATTATATACGTGTGTGTGTGTGTATATATATATATATATATATATATATATATATATATATATATATATATATATATTTTACACTAATGTGTAGTGGTCACATTAACTACAAACACACACATGCATACACAGTCACACTTACCCCCCTTCCCACACACACATACACATTTATACACACATACTCACATATATACACTTACCCCACACCCACTTAACATGCACTCACATAGATACACATTTATGCACACTCGCATACATACACTTACCCGACTCACACACATACACATTTATACACACACACTAACATACATACATACATACATACAGTTACCCCACACACACACTCACATACATACACTTACCCCACACACACACTCACATACATACACTTACCCCACACACACATTGATACACACACTCACATACATACATTTACCCCCACACACATACACATTTATACAGACACTCACAAACATACATACACTTAACCCCCACACACATCCACATTTATACACACACTCACATACATACACTTACCCCACTCACACAAATACACATTTATACACACACACTCACATACATACAGTTACCCCCCCACACACACTCACATACATACATATTTACCCCACACACACACTCACATACACTTACCCCACACACTAATACACATTTATACACACACACACACACACACACACTCACATACATTCATACATACACTTACCCCACACACATACACATTTATACACACACACTCACATACATACATACATACACTTACCCCACACCCACTTAACATGCACTCACATAGATACACATTTATACACATACTCGCATACATACACTTACCCCACTCACACATATACACATTTATACACACACACTTACATACATACAGTTACCCCACACACACACTCACATATATACACTTACCACACACACACACTCACATACACTTACCCCACACACTCACTCACATACACTTACCCCACACACTAATACTCATTTATACACACACACACACACACACACACACTCACATACATACATACACTTAACCCACACACACATTAATACACACACTCACATCCATACATACACTTAACCCACACACACATTGATACACACACTCACATACATACATACATACATACACTTACCTCCACACACGTGACTGTGGAGGTTGTGGGCGCGCTTCTTCCCTCCCTCTGACCCTTGCGCATGACCTCATGCGCAGGGTAGAGGAGGGGATTTGTGCACAAGAGCAGCACTGCTGCTGCACACTGCATGGGAAGCTGTACCGGGGAACGAAGTTCCCTACACAGAGCGTGTAGGGAACTTCATTCCCCGACACAGCCTCTCGTGTGGTGTGCAGTTTAAGGTGCGGCTACTGGAGCAGAGCTCAGGCGGGCCGCACCTCGATGCCCAGCGGGCTGCATTTGGCCCGCGGGCCGCACGTTGGACGCCCCTGTATTATGTGGTACTGATTAAGTGACAAAGAAATAAAAACAAAAAAGACTGCAATCACATAAAATACATAATTCAATTGTTTATCATGATACAATAAACTAATTAGGCAATTCAAGACTCTACACTTTAAATGTATAAATACAAAAAAAAACAAATGACAATTTTCCAAAAAGTTGCTGTGTTTTTAAAAAGTAATGACAATATCTAGGATTTTCCCAACAGAACAGATCAGATGTAAAGCATCTTGTCAGGAATCCCTAAAGGGAATTATTTCACATCAAATATATATATATATAAATTTATATAGACACACACACAATATATTAAAACTGTTTAATAAACTAAGGCTCAAGAGGTTACCAGCTGTGATGTGGTTACCTGTTCATATTTATGTTTACTAAAATGTTATGTCCCCAGAGGTGTGGTATTAATAACCATGCAACAAAATTACACTTCCTACTTCCTGTCACCTGTGATAAGTAACCACGAATTTGAAGAATATTTTATCTCAATTTAAAAAAGTTATAGATGAGATCTCTCAGGGTGGTTTTCTCTGAAGGCAACATAAATATTGGTTTGTAGCTGAACTTTCTGTTCTTAACCCACAGTGAACTGTTTTTTTGTTGTCAAATTGCAAAATATAATGTGTGGACTTAACATAGATCACATTCAATCTAAGATAGACCCCTATTGACAGGAAAAATAAAACACTGGTGAATGTTTAATTCTACACTGTCAGAAAGTATGTTTTTTTCAGCTTTGCAGAAGATATATAAGAAGGAAGTAATGGCCCACCAATATGGATACTATCAATTAAGAGCGATTGATATTTACAAGCTGGTATCGATGTTGTCTAGTGACATCTTAGAAGAAATCTTTTATTTAGCCCTTGCTCCCTTTAAGAAATAAAGTGTTAAAAGCATGTCCTCTATCTCCTAAGTAAAACCATTGTGATGGAATAGGTAAACCCGACGTGATGTAGTAGATACTCATGGGTTTACTCTCTGCTCTCATAGATGATACACAGCAAGTATGCTGGGCACAGCCAATTAGAGCGGGTGCTTGCCATGTTCGTCTGATCTGGGTCAGAAAGTAGCGGCCCTCTCCACAACTTAACCTTAACTAGGTCCCCTCTACGCTAGCAGAAAGAGTCAGTCACCGACCAGACCGGGCTACCTGCTTCTCATGGAAGCATGGAAACTACCGGTCAGAGGATAAACTGGCGTGTACTATCAAAAGAACATGTCAGTTTATCCAGTAGTGTATCTACCGCGAGGCAAACAAGGCGCTCGCCTAGGGCGGCGCCTTGTTTAGGGCGGCACTTTCCCAGAGGTTGTTAAAGCACACTGGTGCTTTAAACCATTCTGGTGCGGCGAAGATTTTTACTTTCTTCTCCATTTTGTTAAAAGTTGTTCCCTCCCTCTCTTTTCCCTTCCCACCCCCTCCCCTCCCCACCCCCACCGCTCTTTTCAGTATTCCCCTCACCCGGTGCCGTTTGTCATGATCGGGCTCCCTCACTTCCCCTCCCTTCGTTCCCCGTCACACGTGCCAGTGTAAAGTCTCCGCCCCCTGCCTGTCAGAGTACAGCAGAAGGTAAGCTGGTTCAAATGGAAAAATGAAAACGGTGGTTGTGAGTATGAGTGTGATGTGAGGCTGTGTGTGACTGAGTGTGATGAGAGACTGAGTGTGATGAGAGTCTGTGTGTGATGGGTGTCAGAGTGTGTGTGATGGGAGTCAGAGTGTGTGTGATGGGAGGCTGTGTGTGACTGAGTGTGATGGGAGTCTGTGTGTGATGTGAGGCTGTGTGGGTGACTGAGTGTGATGGGAGTCAGAGTGTGTGTGGTGGGAGTTAGTGTGTGACAGTGTGATCGGAGTCAGAGTGTGTGTGGTGGGAGTTAGTGTGTGACTGAGTGTGATGGGAGTGTGTGTGTGATGGGAGTATGAGCTTTATGTGAGTCTGAATGTTATGTGTGATGTGGGGTCTTGTAATGGAGGTGATGGGGCATGTCATAGGTGTGTAACGTGGGTGTGCAGTGTGGGTAGGGGGGTGCCTGGATTTTGTCTGCCTAGGGCAGCACAAAATCAAGATACACCACTGAGTTTATTCTCATACTTGGGACAACTAACTTTTCACTTATGTATCTATCATGGAGCACAAGTGAAAAATAAAGTTTAGTGTCCGTTTAATGCCAACCACTGGGCAAAGGGATAAACCCAATCTTTATTTAAACTTATTTGTATTGCATTTAACATTTGCACACACCTGAAAATGTAGGTAATTTCACTGAAACTTCTCGCAGCAAGGATCTCGACGACACGTCTAATAATGAACTCTGCCTACAAGAAAAAATATAATAATCCTATTAGAGACAGAAAAGCATACTACAGTCTGAAATGTCATAAGTAAAGCATGTCAATGTTATCATCCCTATGTCTGTAATGGAATGTACACTATGAGTTTATGATTTTAAAAAAATGTACTTTGGGCTTTGGAGCCAGCAAAATCAATATGAGACTAGGATATAATATATCTCATTATATAATTTTGATACACACATAGACAAAAATGTATTTATTTTTTGTTACCCAAACAGGAATTTTAAAGTTCAGCCTAAAGTCATCAGTCATCTGCAATGAGTCATAATAAACAGATGAAGGATGCTAAAGACCTCTCTCTCATCACAGTCTGCAAGACTTTGATCTCCAGGATAAGAATCTACTGTAAGACATATTGGTGCCATAGACAATATTGCATGAAAACAAAAACTGTACACCCGTTGAACAATCTGGGAAGATTGATATCCTTCCAATGTTTCCTTTCTTGAACCTTGAATAACAAAAGGAAGTAAGGAAGAAGAAAAAAACATGTGTTGTTATATCTCGTTTCATGTCGTTTGTTATGGAGCGCTTCTTTGAGAAGCAGACAGATATCTTATTAGTTGTGGGGTTTACATTAACATCATATTATTGGTCAAATCGTTAACCCTAATTCACACACAAAACTGACGTCTTGGGTCCCGTTAAACAGGCCTTGTACAATGTTGTGTTATACCAACATCTTAAATTGATGGATGCAAAAGTCACAGGCTGAAGATAGGAACACCTAAATCCAGGAAACAATGAGATAAGTGCTGGAGGGAGTAGCCAGGTACCAAAAGCAAGGGTGCAACACAGACTTGAGAAGAGGCAAATAAGGTAGCAGAGGAGAGCTCATCATCTTAGGGGTGTGCCTCCATCTTCAGGGAGAGGTTGGGGAGAACATGAACAATGCTGGGTGCTCTCACTTTTTGCTTGGGCTTTCGATGTCGTGATGGGCTGGTAAGTATTGCAAAAATAAGAAAATTCCTGGACAGAATAAATCAGGGTGGATTTGATTTAAATTAAGTTGATTTAAGTCGCTAGTCAGTAAGACTCTATTAATATCATGATTTTGAAATGTAGAGACTCATTCTTGAAGGTAGTTATATTCTTTACTATTTGCAACCAGATGAAGATTTCATAATAAAAATAATTTGTCAGATTAGTAAAACAGCTATATCAGAACATTCAGAAAACAATAACATTATATAGCATTTATATTCTTGTATTGGCTTAAACGTCAATGTTTAATAACTGATGAGGTAATGTTTGAAGGGAATGTGTTCTTTGTACATAGATTTGCAGAACAACAGTGGGATTATGGTCTTTTGCTGAACTTTGTTTTTTTTTTATACCGTTTTAGTGTGGAAAAAAGTGCATGTTATCTCAGCTTGCCTAATATGCATTTTGCATTAATATACATCCTCATGCTACATATCCATGCTGCCTAACCTTCGAACTATAATTCGTCTTAAACCTAAAAAATATTTTTAGATACATTGTTCCTCCGCAAGCATTTCCTTATAATAAATTTGATTTAAATTTGTTTTAAAAAATCTTACATTTTAATCCAAATAATTTATTTCTAAAGTGTCCGCTTAATAGTTTACCAGTCCCATCCCCTCCCCTCCCCCAAATGGAGTAATCCTTTAACATTTTTATTTAAATCAATTATTTATTTTTAATTATGTGATTTACATCCCACACATTCAGGCTTTTATATCTAGTATATAATGGCTTTGCATGCTCAGCAGTTTAACAATACAATAAGAGTGGTATCCACTGTGCATGAGCTAGCCAACCATAAACCGATCAAAACTGCCGTGCAACCAGCCAAATAAAGGAAACTGCCATTTGTATTACTTTGTCTGACAAACAAACTGGCCTCATAAGAGTGATCTAGTGAAAGTACCTATAAAAGAAAAATAAAGGGAGAACAGTGCTATTTAATACAGCATTTCCTAGGACAAAGCAATTTTGAATATGTTTACACTTTCCACTCATGCAACACATATATCAGCTGTTTGCTGAAATAATGTAAGTACAGTAGTAGTAACATTTTGTTTTACAAACAACAAAATGTTGGTACTGATTAAAATAACTTGATTTTCAGTGGGGACAAAAACCTGATTAATTTGTGTACTGCTGGTTTTTATTTTCTTATACAACTTGTACAATAGGTTTTGTTTAATTATTTACTTGTCATAAAGATGCCCTGCTTCCTGGGTCCATAAAACATTGTTCCAATTAAACCAATTCCTTTGGAGACATTTCAGCATCCAAGGGTCACTATTACTTACATATCATTTGTTCTGTTAGTAAAAAAAAATAAAAAATAAAAGATCTATGCATAGTTTTAGCAGCATTACAAGCAAAAGCACCATTTTATAAATATGTTTTTCAATGTATTTGTTGCGTTTATGACATCACCTCAAGGTTTGATATGTAAATAAACCTATTAAATGGAAAAAAATGTATTTGCATAAAAAGCCAATAAGGGCTTTATTCATGAGACAGAATTCCAGGGAACTGCAGAGTATTGAGAATGGAGTTTCAAACTTAAAGGGACTGTCTGCTGCCCAGCATGCATCTACCAAATGTTAATGCATATTAATTGTGCTTTAAAAGTACTTCAAAAATACATGTTTTCCATTTTCCATTCGTTAAAGTTTAAAATACTTACAGCTAAATGGAATTGTGAAATTACAGCACTTTGCAAGAAACCAGGACTGCTCACGCTAGCTGAGTAAAAGTCAATTTCCTTTTTTCACTGCAGGAACCAATGAGAATAATGTTAAAAGATACTACTGTGTACAAGAGCTTATCACACTCCACACAGTGAATTCTATTCCAGCAGCACAGTGACTAAATGTAACAAAACGTTATATCCTCAGTGTCTACACAATAAGTGCTGCCGCACCTTTTGTACACATGCAGAGTATTCACTGGGGGAGGGCTTGAGTCAAATATTAAAAATGTGGTTTATGCAGAATGCTTGCATCAAATCACACTGGAAAAAAAGCTTATGCACTATACAAGCAATAGTCTTCATATTGCACAAAAGTGAGTTTGGGGACTAGACTGTCCCTTCAAGGTCAACGTAGCACCACAGGAGAATTTTATATATATTTTTTGAATATGTTGGAAAACAATTTAAATTTAGTTTTTAAAAATTCAAGATTATTTTAAAAACATAGGTGATTTATTATGCAAATGAAATAGTATATTTTTATTGCAAGTGCCAGTTTATCTTCTGACCTGCGGCCATGATGCTTCTATATGAGATAGACCAGCTAATGATCTGGTTAAGGTTTCAATTTATTAGTGGCATTTAAAAACGAAGGTCCTCCCTCTGTATTAAAGCCCCAACACATGGTGCAGGATGACCATGATAGGGCTGGCTCAATGCACAATGACAGTCGGCATCCAGGTGAGCTCTGTCTCTACTGAGAGCCAGAGCTCACGTGTAAACCCACGTGTATCTATAAAGATCCATACCAGGTTTAATTGTGAAGGAGGGGGGGGGGGGGGGTACTGTTTTTAACCCTTTATGCCTTGCCTAGGAATTGCAATTTAGTGAAAAAAGCATCATCACTAAATAAGCATATTATGTTTACAACAAAATGCAAAACAATGTTATGTGCAAAACATTGGCATTTTGCCTTATTTTTTTTTTCTCTACATTCACAGCAGAAGTAATGTTAAGGTTGACAGTCCCTCTAACAACTTAATGCTGCATTGTACTTTTGAGGAAAAATACCCAACACATAATTATTGTGTTCCTGGCCAGAGACACAGTGGAAGAGACCAGATCCCTACCGAATGCTCGCTTCACATTGCTACCCAATAGCTCTACCGATTGAAGCAGCAATAACCTCACTATTTGGTGTAGATTCAATGTGCTGAGGGCCATATCTCTGTAAACATTTATGTAAAACAAAATACACGTCTATCATATCAGTATAATTAACTTGAAAATCACATACACAAAGTAAAATAAAGCCAGAGCTCCCAAAATCACTGTTACCGGCTCCTTACTGTTTATATAATAGCAGTAACATTTCCCTGGTCCTAAATATAACTATGCTGGCTCCTGCACTGGTCTGTTTGGCTCTTAAAGTTTATAAATATTTGTCAAGCGCTGGCCTAAAACAAATACATAATCTAAACAGCTTACATGTAATTGTAAAAACTGAGTGCAAGCTGGGACTCTTCAAACTGGCTAAATGCACAATAATGCATTACTAGATTGTAAAACACCAAGCCACAAAAGTCTGACATTTTTATTTACAAACTATGTTAAAACTAAATACATACACACAAACGTGTTTATGAATGACAGAAGTGCATTAACATGATACATAAGTAACAATAAGGCACTGAATACATTCCATAATGCAGTAAGCCAGAGCTAAGCATTCACAAGACTAGACCCACTGGGACAGAGAGACCCCCAAGGTTTGGGCTGCTACTAGCAACAACTTTTAGGTTTGTTGCATTACATAACTGCAGCGAGCTGTGCCCGGACAAGATTAAAAACATGGAAAATTCATTTTCACAACAAGAGTTCTGTCACTAGTCATTTAGTAACCATTTCAGTGCCATGCAGCTCTGCAGAAAAAGACCCACAGCCTAAGCATCAGAGAGAGATATGGCTGCCCTATATGAAGTGGAAAAGTAATCTACTGCAAAGGTACATTGGTTAAAGGGGCAGCAACAATTATACATTTCCTCCCAATGCCTCCAATACTGCAGGTTTCCTGACTCTTACTAATGGCTGGTTGAGCATCATAGGAAATGCATTCTTACACAGTTGGACTGCAGTACTCTCTGTCTTACATCTATTTGATACAATAATATCTTTAACAAGTTGTACTTGTCATTTCCGAGATGAAGGAAAGTGACATACATGTTCGATATGTGTATTATGATATTTATACCATGCTGACTGATGACTCCGCTTGTTTTCATAAACCTTTAAACTTACTCCTCTCACAAAGTGCTTGAAGCATTTTGCTGTTACGAGTTTGCAAACCCACAATACATGTCTCTGCCACCCTGATGCTTTTCCACCTGCTGCTTATCATCACTTGTACTCACCACGATTCAATCAGCTCGCAGCAAAGCTTTCCCTATAAACTACAACACCCACAATGCAATAGAACAGCAAGTAAACAGAAAGGATCCCTTGCCTCACAGCTCTGCACAGACTCACACTGTCAGCTCTGCACGTGGGATGGTTTTCAGCTTCCTGACTAGGCCCAGGCAAAAAGTATCCTCCTTCTGCTGATCTTGTACCACAGCCAGAAAACTGCTCTTCATGCTGCATGCATTTATTATTCAACACTGTAAGATATATATTTATGCATAGCTTTACTGATATATATTTATGCATAGCTGTGTCTTCATGCCTGCTTGAAAAGAAAAATTGCAAAGAAGCAGCATGGGAAACCCCCAAACCTTTTTTGCAGAAGCTGTGCAGCAAATATGGCATACTATGATGTTTCATTAGAGTGAGAATACTGAGCAAAGGCAGTGTGTGGGAAACAATTGGACGATTGCAAAGTGAAATGACATAGGTGGCCCATGATTGCCACCATGTATTTGCAGGAAGTTAGATACAGTATATTGCCTTATATTGGGTAGGGCCAAAGGTAATATGCAAAATAAAAACACACATATATCAGGAAATCTGTACTTGGGCAAGGTGCTAAATATCTCATTGCAAGCAGGAAATTGCTTATTCCTACATTACAACTATTGCCAATGTAGAAGTAAACAGCACAGATTTAAGACCTTGGTCTCAGGTTATTTCAACAAATTTAATTACATTAACAAGAACATTTTTAGTCCTCTATAGTGTTGAGCGAACCCGAACCGCACTCTTCGGGTTCGTACCGAACATTACGGTATTCGGACCCCGAACACAGACATTCCACTGTATGTTGGAGTTCGGGGTTCGGCTATGAACCGAAAGTGTATAAACCGAAAGACATTCGGTTTATAGACTTTCGGTTTATAGAATAGCAATAGCATTACATGTATTCAATAAACCGAAAGTCTATAAACCGAATGTCTTTCGGTTTATACACTTTTGGTTTATGGAATACATGTAATGCTATTGCTATTCTATAAACCGAAATAGAGTCCCCATTCATAAGAATAGGTCAATTGACCTATTCGTATGAATGGGGACACTCACCCACATTTTACTTCATTTTGCAGCCCTCTAGCCCTTTCCAGGACCTTTTTATTATCAATTGACCTATTCTTATGAATGGGGACTCTATTTCGGTTTACAGAAAGCCAGTAGCATTACATGGCTATTGGCTTTCTATAAACCGAAATAGAGTCCCCATTCATACGAATAGGTCAATTTACCTATTCGTATGAATGGGGACACTCACCCACATTTTACTTCATTTTGCAGCCCTCTAGCCCTTTCCAGCACTTTTTTAGAGGTATTTTAGTGGCTTAAAGTTCGGGTCCCCATTGACTCCAATGGGGTTCGGGTTCGGGGTCAAGTTCGACCCCGAACCCAGACTTTTTCCCGAAGTTCGGCCGAACCCAAACATCCAGGTGTCCGTTCAACTCTAGTCCTCTACACACAAGCACTATGTGTAGTGTGTGCATACACTTGCATGTCCTATTTTTCTTACAGTTGGGAGGTATAAGTCAGTATCCCTCTAGAACACCACACCTGAAGTCATGCAAAATAAAAAACAACAGCTGACGGGGAAACAAACTATATTTATAAGTCACCTGTTGCATTTCACACTGTGGCCTACAGGCAGAGTGTGCATAAATAATTTGGAAGCAGGATGGATCTTATCTTTGACACCCTTTCTACACGCCCAACTTCATACCCACCAATCAAATGTAAATCCTGCTAAGCGGGAACCACTATGTCTATTCAAAACAAAAAAAGCTGGTAACTGTTACCCGTTCTGTCCATCTTAATGATGGTGACACACTTGCTCCCATGAAAAAATAATGACAAATGATAACTCAGTACATGATGCACATGGACACTAAAGCAATTAGTTAACGGACAGCTACACTTTATTTTTTATTTTATTTTTTTATAGAAGTATAAGTGAAAAAGTAGCTGTCCCAAGTTTGAGGATTAACTGGAATTTACATTTGACAGTAAATGTCAGTTTATCCTCTGGCGACTGGCTCACTCTGCCAGCACAGAGAAAGACCCTTTTTTTTTACTTGGGAGGGGGCCTTAACTAGACTCCCATCAGACCAGGGCAAGCCCCAGCCCTGATTAGTTGTGGTAGTTTCTTTTATTTTTAAATATATCTCTTCCTTTACTGTGTTGATTCCCTTTATGTATTTATATGTTGTGGGGGAGTCTGTTTTGGTGCACCCCACGACCAGCTGCACCCTTGTGCTTACCCTGATCATGATCAAATCTTGTGCTCTTATGAGGAAATAATTCCTATAGAAAATCAAGTTATTTTTGCAGTTCAAATCATTGTTCGTCTACATGGAATTTGGTCACATTTGGATCTAAGCATCTTGCATATTTCAGAATCTCTAGTGCAGGCTTTTTCATTGCCGATTATTACCGGAATATGTGCTGTGCACCCAATGCAACTTGAATAAATACACCACAGAGCCTTTTAAATATTGCAATCCACAGAGGAAAAACAATGACTTAAAGAGGCTTGTTTTTGAATTCTGAAAAAGATCCTGTACACATATACTAAACAACAGCCTATGCTGCCATGGTAACAAAGTAATTGGTGTTTTTAATATACTAACCCACAGGCCTACCACATAATTATAAAATATACTTGAAATAACCAAAATGATCTTTACATTGTAACGTTCCCAATGCGATCAATAGCCACGCTTCCCCACCTGGCTGTTAGTGGTGGGAGGTGTTATTGCTCCTGTCCCCATTAGCATGCTTATATACTTCAACCCAAAACCACAAATAATTATTTCAATCTAATCACTCTTTCCAAATTCATCAAATAATAAACCAATGCTAATCTTGTCACAGAGCTCTGCATTTCAGCTTCGAACAAAGTAAACTAATATATGCCATATCATTTTACTTCTCATATTGATTTCACAGATATACAGAATCAGTCATTACTAATTATATTAGAGAATGACCTCACGGGTTAATCATATTCTAGAGACTTGCTATGAAATTAAGACATCATAACTGCGCCACTGAGCTAAATACTGGATAATGCAAACCTACTGACTTCATCGGCTAGCTAAACATTTACAAAGAAACATTGCATCACACTATGTTTTTGTTGAACATCAAAACTTTGTTTAAAACATATATTTGTTTTGTTTTGTGCACTCTAAACATTAAGGGGGGGGAATAACATGATTTTTTTTTTACATCTACAGGGAGTGCAGAATTATTAGGCAAGTTGTATTTTTGAGGATTAATTTTATTATTGAACAACAACCATGTTCTCAATGAACCTAAAAAACTCATTAATATCAAAGCTGAATATTTTTGGAAGTAGTTTTTAGTTTGTTTTTAGTTTTAGCTATTTTAGGGGGATATCTGTGTGTGCAGGTGACTATTACTGTGCATAATTATTAGGCAACTTAACAAAAAACAAATATATACCCATTTCAATTATTTATTTTTACCAGTGAAACCAATATAACATCTCAACATTCACAAATATACATTTCTGACCTTCAAAAACAAAACAAAAACAAATCAGTGACCAATATAGCCACCTTTCTTTGCAAGGACACTCAAAAGCCTGCCATCCATGGATTCTGTCAGTGTTTTGATCTGTTCACCATCAACATTGCGTGCAGCAGCAACCACAGCCTCCCAGACACTGTTCAGAGAGGTGTACTGTTTTCCCTCCTTGTAAATCTCACATTTGATGATGGACCACAGGTTCTCATTGGGGTTCAGATCAGGTGAACAAGGAGGCCGTGTCATTAGATTTTCGTGGAGTACTTGGACACGTGTGATGGAGCATTGTCCTGCATGAAAATCATGTTTTTCTTGAAGGATGCAGACTTCTTCCTGTACCACTGCTTGAAGAAGGTGTCTTCCAGGAACTGGCAGTAGGACTGGGAGTTGAGCTTGACTCCATCCTCAACCCGAAAAGGCCCCACAAGCTCATCTTTGATGATACCAGCCCAAACCAGTACTCCACCTCCACCTTGCTGGCGTCTGAGTCGGACTGGAGCTCTCTGCCCTTTACCAATCCAGCCACGGGCCCATCCATCTGGCCCATCAAGACTCACTCTCATTTCATCAGTCCATAAAACCTTAGAAAAATCAGTCTTGAGATATTTCTTGGCCCAGTCTTGACGTTTCAGCTTGTGTGTCTTGTTCAGTGGTGGTCGTCTTTCAGCCTTTCTTACCTTGGCCATGTCTCTGAGTATTGCACAGCTTGTGCTTTTGGGCACTCCAGTGATGTTGCAGCTCTGAAATATGGCCAAACTGGTGGCAAGTGGCATCGTGGCAGCTGCACGCTTGACTTTTCTCAGTTCATGGGCAGTTATTTTGCGCCTTGGTTTTTCCACACGCTTCTTGCGACCCTGTTGACTATTTTGAATGAAACGCTTGATTGTTCGATGATCACGCTTCAGAAGCTTTGCAATTTTAAGAGTGCTGCATCCTTCTGCAAGATATCTCACTATTTTTGACTTTTCTGAGCCTGTCAAGTCCTTCTTTTGACCCATTTTGCCAAAGGAAAGGAAGTTGCCTAATAATTATGCACACCTGATATAGGGTGTTGATGTCATTAGACCACACCCCTTCTCATTACAGAGATACACATCACCTAATATGCTTAATTGGTAGTAGGCTTTCGAGCCTATACAGCTTGGAGTAAGACAACATGCATAAAGAGGATGATGTGGTCAAAATACTAATTTGCCTAATAATTCTGCACTCCCTGTATAATAGGTTGTGTGATTGTGCTGTTTGCAAAAGGATTGTACCTAAAGAATTAATTGAGACATTTAAATACATCAGTTTCCTAACAGTTGTATCTCTCCAAAATATAGATGTGTTTTCACAGGAAGGTCTATGCTTAAAGAGCATAGGATGCATCAGGGCTTCTAGTGCAGAGAGACCTTTGTTTTTGAATGCATTCAAAAACAAAGCTATGGTCCCCTGTGCTGGTGGTATGGTCCCCTGTGCTGGTGGCATGGTCCTCTGTGCTGGTGGCATTCAAAAACTAAGGTATCTCTCTGCACTAGCTTAGAGAGTCTGTGAGGCCTGATAGACTGCAATCAGCTCTGACTGTTAAGATACACGTCAGATTTATTTTGCAAAGAGGGACACTATTTTTTTTAACCCTTGTTTCCTCTAAGGAAGCAATAATTTTAAAATTTTTGGTTGTCTAATGTGTGAGCAGGGGAAGGCACTAACATTGTTCATGGTGGCAATTTACTTAACTTTATGATGGACAATTTTATGATATTTTGTGGATCTTCACAAACCTTAACACAGATCCTGGTGGTCTTTTACAGACACTTTGCCTACCCCTGTGTGTGAGCTGTGCCGCCAGCTCCTGGTGTGTTTAAATGCATGTAAAACAGATTAAGAGTCAGTGAGTAACGGTTTAGTTGAAACATGCACTGTGTTGGCAGATAACCATTTGGCCCGTCTAGTCTGCCCATCCAGAATGAGTTGAGAGTAGTTAGATCAGTGGACTGAGTTCCTATAACTGCTTAGGCAAAGGATATTTAAACTTGATTAAGCCTTAATGAGGAGTAAACCCAAAAATGAATAGTTGAATCGGGCACTAGGTCACACCCTACAATTCCTCCAAGAGGGCTACATTTACAGTGCTTGTAGGCCTGCCGATATCATATTGTATTAGGCTGCAACCCACATGCAGACTCATCTAGTAAGTGTCCAGTTATTTGTTATTTCTGTTCCTTTTCTGTCTTTGCTGTTTCTTTGTGTCCTGTTTCTGTCATGAGTGGGCTTCTTTGAATCCTGTTAAAGGGTCCCCCTTTCTGAACCCTATTAAGACGTCAACCTTTCTGAACCCTGTTATTGGATTTTCCTGTCCTGTGTTCCCTTTGTCCCTGTTCTGATTCATTTCTGGTTTTCCGTTCAGCCTGTCATTATGTTCCATTTTGAGTTTTCTCTGCTTCCTTCTACTTTGTTCGTATTTAAGTGTGCTCCACCCATTTCCCAGTCAGTCCTGCTTCAGGTATGCTTCTATGTGTTGTTGTCTGTGTTCTGTGTAATTCAGTTTGTCTTTATTTTAGTGTTAGAGACTTGCCTGAGTGTGAAGTACCTTGACACTGGATGGCAAGCTTATTCATCATTTGGCAAATTTGTGTAACCAAAGCCTCACCATTCCATCTCAGAGCATTAAGGTAGTTACTGTATTTATGTCTGTATACGTGTACTTTTCCTTTTCCCTGAAGCACCTGAGGATTCCTGCTCCTCTACACTCTCCCCATATTCTCTCCAGTTCTGGTTCCCTTTATGAAGCGTCTGAGGATTTCATACCTTGAACTCCTGATTCCTTAGCCCTGTCCTTTTGTTTGTTTTATGTTATGTTTGTGCCTGTGTATGCCTCTTTTAGTTCTATAGCTGCATTTTACCCTGCTCATGGATGTTTTGGTTCTACCTTTGATCCTGAGTCCAGTGGCCCTGGACTCTGTATTCTGGTATTTCTTTGTTCTGTTCTGTCCGTGTTTGTTATTTGCTCTGCCTTAGCATATCTTCTTTAGCAGATTAAAAAATCCCCCC
The DNA here is from genome assembly GCA_036172795.1 of Pelodytes ibericus. Classification (NCBI taxonomy): domain Eukaryota; kingdom Metazoa; phylum Chordata; class Amphibia; order Anura; family Pelodytidae; genus Pelodytes; species Pelodytes ibericus. The sequence goes on from CM069867.1 coordinate 43,532,781, forward strand.
TTCTCCTGACATGTATATTTAGAGATCTGCCTCTAAGCTGACAGTGGGGTAGGGACTCGCCCCACTACTCTGGTGCATAGACTCTCGTTTTTACATGAGATCGGGAAAGGATCTCACTATTCAGAACAAAAGCCCCTGCATGGCTCCTTTGTTAGTAGTTTATTATCAGCTATTTGTTTAAAAAAGCCACGATATGTTGAAAAAAATATTTTTGTTGTATTGACGGGTAGCGTTTTTTCAAAAAACGCTATCTCAAATAGTAGGTCAACCAGACAACAATTTTAAAGGAATGTATAATAATATTTTACAAAATAAATAACATACACATTAGTTAGATTTAGTTAGGATTTTGAAACATGGAATGCTTCAGAGAAGAACCGTATGACCCATCTAGTCTGACCAACCAGGATGTGGTGCGAATATTTAGTTTGGTGGGTATTAAAATAAAACGAATGGTGGAATTTTATTTTATAATGGGCAAGATATAACTTTTCCTAACTAATAATGTGGCAGTTCCCTGTCCATATAGACCTCACTGCTGAGGGGATTAAGTTATATTTTACCAATTAAAATACACTTAAATAAATAATGGTATTTGTATTTAATGTGTACGATACAAGTACATTGTCCTTTAACAAATAAAAAAACAACACCCATATAGCATGTGATGCTAATTATTACATTATTACACTGCTACAGGGCACATTGTTTTATTCATGTTAACAAAAAAGCCTCACTATGCAGAAGCTTTCAGTATTTTAGTTCTGTAATATTCTTTAGTGGTACTACAAACGATTCTTACCTTGTTAACCTTATTCTATTAAAGACCACATTCGGTTGCAAGGGAAATTTTCTGTGAGAAGGGAGTTAGAGTAGAAGTTTCCAAAATACATCCTCAGTGCAGAACAAAGTTCATGTCAGGGCATGTCTCTGTTGATGAAACTACAATGCGCAAAATCAAAGACAGAACTTCCTTGGCACATTTTTTATGAGCATGTAATACTAAAGTAGTCTATTAATATTAGCAAAGCATTTAGAATTCTATCACTGAAATTACTAATCTTTTCATTCAATGATTTATTTACGGAGATTTTTGGAAATAAATACTTTTTTTAGCATGTGTCCATATCTCTCTATCTTTTTTTTTTAATGTAAATTTTTTATTGTGTCATTATCAAAAATACAATAGAATTATACAGTAGTTTTGAACAGATATTTTGTGGTCTCAAAAATATTAAATGCAATCATTATAAAAAAAAGAAATACAATAAAATAAGACAGTTAAGCAAAGAAGAGACGAGTTTGAAGGAAAGAAAAAAGGAATCAGTTAGGGGGTCCCGTCAAAACCAAAAGCTTGAATGGTAGTCCATAGGTAGTACCAATCTGCATGGTTCGAGGCCTTCTAATCATCTAGAGATAAAAGCAACATCAGGGTTTTGGTGCTTTGAATCATGTGGACACGATTCTGTGTGCGTCTGATGTTATTAAAGGCCTCCCTGTTGGATACAATATCAAGTCTTGGGGCAGATTGGAAAATCAGGGGGCAAATTTGCAAGTCTGGGGATGCTTTGGCAAATCTGAGGGCAGATTATCAAGTCTGGGGAATGTTTTGGCGAGTCTGGGGGGTTGTCTTATAATCAGAGTTGTCTAATATTCGAGCAAATACGGTAAATGCATTAGACAGTTTAGTGAGTTATATAAGAAGCTGTGGGGTAAAAGTTTTTTTATATGTGATCCTGTAACCGGCATGGTACTTTTTAAAAAGTTTTAATGCTACAGATATCTCTTTAGTTGTAGTTTCAGTATTCAGAGCAGTCAGCGTGTTAGGGGATATACTTGGGAGTTGGCACTCCGTTTTTGGGGGGTTCTAAGTGCAGCTTTGATGGAGTCAGTGGTGAGTAAAAGATTCAGTCGGCGTACGCCAAACGTTTTGTGTCCCCTGATTTTTTATGCTCTTTTTTAATGTTTTAAAACTCGGCTGCCAAATTTGACTTTGTCTCAAAATGAAAGTTGACCTCCAAAGTTGAATTTTAGTGAGTAGACCCCAGAGTTGCTCCATATGAGGTTTTTTTCCTGGGATTATTGTCTTTGTAGTCATTTTCCCTATAATGTATTTTATATAAATATCTATTTTTTCACAGAATGTGAATGCAAAATGGGGTTGCTTCCAGGGAGGCTTTAAGAATTAGCTGTGTCACAAAATGATGGAAGCAAATAATATTTATAGAACCACCAAACCCACTGCTCTGTGGTGTAATATTATGCCCTTTACATTTCCTGGCTGAAGCAGTAGCATGATGTGTGATTATGTGTCAATACACTAAGGTGTTCTAAAGCAGTATTTGTCACTCAGCCTTTCCAATTTGTAGTTTCATGTATGTTTAAATTCAGTATAGTGAGCATGCGTGTTATGTGGAGTTCCAAGGGAAACGCAATTTAATCTTCTCAATCTTCTATATTTTTAATTCCATCTAATAAACTCCTTGTTGTTACATGTTATATATAGATATATGCACGTACACACATATATATACACAAACATACATACATCTACAGAGATCTAAATATATATATATATGTGTGTGTGTGTGTGTGTGTGTATATATATATATATATATATATATATATATATATATATATATATATATATATAAACAAACCGGCAAAAATGTCATTCTTTTTTTCGTACAAATCTTTTTTGCACTGACAACTTTATTAGAAGTAAGAGCAAGAAAGATATGTTTGAAAATCTTATCGGGGTGATAAAAATGAAATACTAATACAGAGAAACATAGCATAGAAGGTGAGTACAATACATATCAAAACCAAGGGAACACAGGCATATAATGACAAAAAAAAATTAAGAGAATCAAGAGAATTCTGTTAAATGTGTATTGCCTTTTTTAACGCAACAGCCAAATCCTATAACTTGGAAGAAGGGTCTATGTAACTAGGGCAAAAGCAAAAGTAAGTTTAGAAAGGTTATTGGGAAATATGTCCGATCTCGATTTGCAAAGAAAATGTAAATGGTTTTTTTGCTGACAAATGTAGAAAGGTTTATGCCAATATATGAGCTTTCATAATTCATTTTTTCTGTCTAAAAATGTATATTTCACTGATGAACGATGAGCTAATGTTGCATAACATAAATGATCTTCAGCTTTTCTGCATATGCCTTAAGATTCCTTGGTTCATACTGTCTCATTGACAATGACTTTCAAGAGTTGCCCTCTGTATTTAGTAGTGGTTTAGTGTTTCACGGTGAGAAAATAATTCAAATAATGACAATCATGTGCAAAACAGTGTGGACGTCCCTTAGAACAGATTATATACCACGTTCCTTTCCTCCAACTGGTATTTCATATGACTTTGAAAAATCACTGCATGCAACATTAATGCTTTTTATTATTATGAATAAATAGAGCATTTGGCGAATAAACGCGTTAAAATATGCAGACTTCGTATTGAACACCCACACTCCTGTATTTCTGACAATATTCCGTACTTCCGAGATTCTAAATGCTTGTCAAGTTGGTTCTGTTGCGTGTAAACATAGCTGTATGTGCCGAGGATGTCATGTTACTGGAAAATCTTCGATATGCAGGTGTCATAAAGAATTAAAAGGTGGATACTTAGAAATGGTGTTGGACAAGAGATCAGTATGGGACTTTATCATGTTATTCTGCTGTTTAACAAACTTTAATGATATCATTAAAGAATCATAAATGAAATGTTATTTTACCTGTATAAACATATTTTCTCTGTTTTCTTAAATGAATCATAGACGGTGCACACAAATCAGCATTACCAGGTCACCGAGTACCAATTACGCAACATGGCAGCCTGGAAGTCAATGCTTGACAACATGTGAATCACTTTTGATTGGTGCCCCATTCGGATTAGAAGATGGTCAGAGGGGTTTAGTCCCTCTTTAATCATTTACTTTATTTACATATATAGCCTCTTACTGTGAGGACACTCATCTGTACTGAGTACCAACACATTTTAAACATTCTCAATCCGCTGTACAGAACCTTTCTTACCTAATGTAGGTCCACGTTCTTTATATTGCACACATAAACCAGCACTTTCTTAGAGGACAATTACATTTTATTTAACCCTTGCTTCCTAGAAGTCAGCAGGGGTTAAACAATATGTCCCACGTCTCCCAAATAAACACAATGTGTATCTTAATAGATACACGCAGGTTTACGCTCAGATTTTGTTTCACAACTGAGACTGTTCGTGGTCTTCAGTGTGCAGAGGTCTGTCTGTGCAAGCTGAGAGACAGTCACCGAACAGACCAGGCTGCCTGTTACCTATGGAAGCATGACAGCTGACGGTCAGAGGATGAACTGGCATCTACTGTTAAAAGAATCTGCCAGTTTATCCTCAGAATAGGAGCAAGTCATTTTTTCACTTCTTATATAGTATTGATTGTCAGATGAGTGAGGGACAATACGGACACTGGAGAAGGTGTGTGCCCTACTGATTGCTTTCTTCCCAATTGCATCAGTGGAAACATGATAGAATGATGTCAGAGCCAAAATATTAGATAGTTCTAAATTTTCCATCACCCCTCTGCAAACTGTAACATCACAGTGAGGAAACATTAGCTGTACGTTGCTTTAGAAAATTTGCAAGCAAATGCATAACACAAGGAATGTATAGCTTTTAAATGCGTCTGTGGTGGCTCCTGCGAATCACAAATTACACATTTCCCATGTTTATGTAGTTCATTTGCATATCAATCCACAGGTGATGTCATAAACAGGAGACACCACAGACACCTTAATAATATTAACTCTTAATATATGTATTTACTTGCAATTCTGAAAATACTTATTATAAATCATTTTTTTTTATTCTCTACATTCACAATATAAGGAATGTTTAGATTGACTTTTTAAGAAAGTTAAACCAAAAGTTAAATTAGTAACCTGTTGAAAAAAAGTGATGTGATTTTTGACACAATCAATTTTCTGATATATGTAATTATTAACCCCTTAGTGACAAGACATTTTCACCTTGACTTTCCCTTGGTGACAATGGCTGTTTTGACATTTCTAGGGTGTTTGTGTTTAGCTGTAATTTTTTTATTTCTCACATACAGTACCCACACAAATTATATGTTGTTTTTATCGTCATAAGAAGGGCTTTCATTAGATACCAATATGTTCATCATATCTTATAATTTACTACAAAAAAAATCATAAAATATGATGAACATTTTTAAAAAACCCACTTTTTCTAACTTTGACCTAAAATATAATTTACACGAATAAAATCATTAAAAAAGCCCCCGTCTAAATAGTTTCTAAATGTTGTATTGAAATAGTATTGACCTTTTGACCCCAACCCGAACCCAAAATGTAACCCTAACACTAAATTTAACCCCAACTCTAATCCTTATTATATCCCTTAATATTTTTTAATTTTAATATAATTTTAACCCTATCACTTAGGCTAACAATTATTTAATTTTAACCCTATAGGCTAATCTATCTATATAACCTGTTTTTAATTAATTAAATATTTATTTTAAATATTTTCCATTGCAATGCTACTTAACTACCACTAGGGACAGTCAAGTAGCATATTCAGAGCGACGGAAGTGAAGTTACTTTCACTTCCGAAGCTCAGACCGACAGAGGGCTTAGCCATATTGACGGAGCAGCATGCTCCGTCGATATGGTGCCCACGATCGCTCCGTGGGGCGATCGTGGGTGCTCCAGATTATAAATTTTGGTGCTGGCTATTGCCTCGACATCGTTGATCGCGAAAACTGCTTGATTCAAAGCAGGACTTGCCAGGCACGTCTTTTGTCGTTAAGGGAGTTTCTCCCAGGAAAACGAAGGTCGCGAAGGTGTTAAAATCTACTCCCAGCTGCCATCTTGCCTTTGAAGCAGCCATTTTTGCCTTACAGCATACAAGTCATATGGAAATCCATTAATAATTCAATGTGGTTTTGATGGCTCCCCTTCTTGATAAATTAATTGAATTCCTTCTGGAAAATTGCAGCATGCAAAAGTTAGATGTACTGGGTGGATAAAATTGCCAATCGGGCAACCATAGTATGTCTACAACCTCATACCATAACAAGTAGATCAAGCTATATTTTCTAACAAAAATACATTTGTTTATTCACAGTTTGTTGAAACAGTAAAAGACTTTTTGAAGTGGTAGGCTAATAGAAAACTATGGTTAGTACCGGTAACTTACATTTCTGGATTTTATCCATATGTGAATAAATTTAGGGTAGCCATCACGAACCTGGGTACATTACAAATGTAAACTAAGAAACCTCTCCGATAAAAGGAACGGCAGCAAGTCAAAGAGATCGTCATCATTTCCCATATGACAGTATCTGTGTAGCTGAAATTAGACATTTTGTTTAACACCATGCGTTGTTGAAAATAAAGCTGGAGTGGTTCATATGTAAAACATTTGTGGAATGGCATATGTTTTACAAAGATAATGGATTATGATTCATGATGTCAGAGGTCAAGATGTGCTTCCTGTGCTGGCTGAAAAGTTACTTCAGCGCTTCCTGTTTGCAATTTGACTTAACAGACGTGTAATGGTTTTTTTACACCGAGCCAAATTAATGAATCTTCCAGTCCTACTGCTTGCAACATAATTACACAATGTGCTATTTAATCTATAGCCCTCTGTGAATTTTAATGTATTCACTTATTTGTCCTGAAGTCACTTATTTATCCAATGTCATTTTTAATCCCCACTTTCTTTAAGTCAAATGGGGATGTACTCACCCCATTTGGCACTGAATTGAATAATCTCAGAGTTAATAGTATTCTGTAGCATATTGGAAGGGATGTCCTTCTTTCATGACCTTTTGAATAGGGTTGCCATCTGGCTCGTATTTTTACAGGCAGGCCGGTAAAATATTGGCTTGAGGCCAATGTTAAGTCTATGGAGGGAGTAGCAGGGCCGGTATTTTTCTGAATTTACCTTTGAAAGTTTGTAAATGTATGACCATTTCTATTAAAGGGGTTTCAAAATATGGAAATGCAATATTTTCTAGCTAAAGATTCATCTGCAGTAATAGTATGTTCTGTGAGCGTTATTGAATATTTGTAAATATTTAACTTTGTAGATGTTTGTTTCTTGCTTGAAGTGTTACAGCAAGAAACACATGTAACATTGGTCACAATAAAATCAACACTTATTAAGAAATACTTATTAATAAAATGTATTAAATAAAAATCAGAGTGACCTATGAACAAAAGATATGTATGTAGACTTGGGGCGTCCATGTTTTTTCCGAAGTGGGCCGCACATTCAGAAATGCATGTGCATGTTGGGCTGCATTAACTTTTCTTATTTACAGTAATTGTGAAGAATAGAAACATTTAATCAAACAAAAATATACATTTATAGGGTTAATGATATAATAATATGGGTAGTTTAGTCAGGTGGGGCCACACCTTGCTGTCAAATGGGCCGCAGTTGGTTGCCCTTAATCTAGACTAATGAAAATCTAATTAAAACTAGAAAAGTTACAATTTCTGGGGAAATTGTGTGAAGTGTTCTTGCCTCCACCTGTAGTCTACAACTGGAGTGGGCGGAGTAACTGTTATCATTTACATAGCACATTTAATTGCAACGTTGTTGCACAGTTACATTAAACCATACATTTATAAAAACATTAGCAGGTGTTCAAAAGGCCCTGTCTATGACATCACTTGCTGCTGCAGCTTGACACAGGTCAGAGTATTTTGGCGGTTGCCATATTCAAACGGTCGTATTTTAAAAACTATCAATCCTACAGCGAAGAGCTTTATATTGTGAGAATCACAAGACCCAGACCTACATTTTGATGCATAGTATGTCTCTGAAGTATTAAAAATGAAGGCACAGCCGCAGTTTAGAAATTTCACTTCAAATTTGAGCTTTGCAGAGTGAAGTTTCAATGAATGTCAATGGACGGCGTTGGTTGCAAACAAATGGTCATATTGTGAAAACTATCAGGACTACGGCTTAGCCGTTTACATGTTTAGTGGCACCAGGGATAGCTGAACGTTTTGATATAAGATTTGTGTAGGTGGGCTTGAAAATGAGGGAGTGGTGGCAGTTTAGAAATCATGTCCTGATTTTTCAGCTTTTGGCAGCTCCCACTCTAGCTTTGCCATTCATTCCTATGGGACAAATTGCGCCACAAAAACGACGATATTCCGTGAACCATTCGGCGAAACGTTCCACAAAGTAATAGCAATCCGATCGGGAACAATCTGCACGTTTTGGTAAATTTTTGTCTATGTAGTGTAAAAACTGTGGGAGGAGTTAGGGTGGCAAATTTTGCTATAATAATAATAATATATATGTGAGATAACATTAAGTGGTCTTGCTATGCAAGAACACTTAATGAAGGCCCAAACAACAACAATTCTGTACTACTGCAACTATATTTAGCATATAAATATAAGCCCTCTACGGAAAGCTTCAGTTCAGCAGACTTTTGATATTTTGGGATCCATTCACTAAAACCGAACTGCCAAGTGACATGCAAAAATCAGGGTTGGAAAACTTCTCCAACTTAATACCTGAATTTTGCAGTTCATATGTCAAATCATTGGGTTATTTCATGAACCAGGTATAGAAGACTCAAACATCTGTTAGATTGAACTGTGGATTCCTTGTACCATAACACCCTTGACAAACTACTTCTTGCTCCTAAAAGCTGTCCATTTGCATAACACACTGCTCCAAATACATAACCGCTCTAACGTCGCTTGCTCACTCAGGGAAAGAGAACATCGGTAAGTCCAGTGTGACCAGGGTTAGACAAAGTGTCTGTACAAGGGCAACAGTATCCACAGTAAGGTCCATGACATTCCTTAGAACATGGATACATTAAATTGTCCACTAAATCCAGTAAGTCTCCATCCTGAAGAATGTTGGTGTCTACCCCTAAAGTGCGACCTTCTTTGTAGCTAGAAAAAAAACGATTGATAAAGTTTTCAGTGGCTGGAAAACCTGACACACTGTTAATGTTCTTTTTCCCTGACCACAACAAGTATAGTTTTGCACCCATGGCCGCATTACAACAGTAATGTATGGAAATATATAATTAGACATAAACAATGCACATAAAACTGGCTACTTACCCCACCATTCATTCCATTTGCATTGTTGTTTTTACTTTACAATGTATATGAGGTTTCGAACCGCCAAATAGCATTGTATATTTAACCAAAATATCTATAGAGGTGACAGAGCATGATGCATTCATTTTCCTTGATTTTGTACTGAAGGAAAGGGCCATCATGAATAATTCAGAAATAATGCTGAGACTGTTAAGATTTAGTACTGGAGACTAGAGGTCATCACAGTTGGGAGAATTGAGGTAGGCGAGTATTGCTATTGCACGATCTTTGAATCTCAAGGTGACATCATTATTATTTCTCTATATCTATAATGTGGTGCTGCAACCAACTTATTGCAGTGTTTCTCATGTAGGGTAGAAAGATCAATTACATACAGACCTCAAAATGTGAACTATAAGCATAGCGTCCAATAAAACTGTCATTAACAGTCACCACAATTTTAGCTGCCTGCTTCCAGGTCAAGCTGTTTTTAAAATGATAAGTGACATTGAAAGGTTGAATAAAGCGCATACTCATTCCGCGGGGAGCAATTTTGTAACCAAACAAGTGAAACTATTTTATTAAATCACACGGTAATACCTTCATAGCTTTCTTTTTTTTCCCAAAGATATCCTGTATTGGTCTTTAAATTACTTCCCAAAGTAAACAATGTAGTCCATTCCAGGCAGGTAATAATAAAGCAGTGTTTATGTATTCATCTAGCTTGTATCACAAGCTTTGTATTTAAACGTATTAAAATATGATGGACATATTCAGGGATAATGACTCATAGTGCTGGGTTTGTTCTGTGATCAGTTATACTATAAACTCTTGGCACGGGTATTGCATAATATGAGATCCTTTGAAAGAAGCCCCAATGTCCGTTAAACAAAACCATATTTGTGTTAATGATTATACTGCTTTTTTCTGCTTAAGTTAAAAAATGTGTCCTGGGGCAGACCAAGGGCAACTGTGTCCCATGGACAGAATAAAAAATATGGCACCTGTGGTGATGGTAACCTTTTGGACCCAGCTGCTATGAACCATAGTTCCCATGATTTTCAGCTAACCACTGAGCATTCTGGGAACTAGACTCCACAGCCAATGGGACGCCATTTCACAGAGGCTAAGATGCCAATGGTAACTAATCTAAGGCAGTCCATCTTTTGAGTTGTATAGTTGTCATGATGCTTAAACAAACACACAAGCTGACTGGGATTCACTGAAACTGTACTATCCAGCACCCAGAGTGCCACTGATGTCTAACCTTTGGCACCCTTACTGCTGTGGAAAACAGATTCCATGATGTACAGTGGCTCACTTTGCATTATGGCAAATACATTTCACATTAGCTAGTGTGCAGTAGATACTGTGGAACACAAATCGCAGGAACATCAGCCAGCCATATTGCTCCACAGCAGGAAGGGTTCTTGTAGTTGCTATTTTTAGGCTCTAATCTGCTAAAGACTAAGCATTGTATGAATTGTTTGGCTAACTTTTGGCACTGCTGCTCTGTTGACTACAGCTACAATGCTCTGTCAATATAATTGATCATGGGAGCTATAGCAAACAACTCTAGACTAACAAATAATATATATATACCAGAAAAGAAATCTATAGCCATACAGATGTTTTGGCTGTTAAAATAATAATCTGACGAAAAGAAGATGAGATTAATTGGTCTCAAGTATATATAACCAAATTCACCTACAAAGTCAGATGGGAGAGGGTTTTCTACCGGATTTATGGTCGATTGAAATATCACCAACTTTGGGACATATGGTTAAACTCAAGTTTGGTGCATTGTGTAATTGAAATTAATAACATACATTTTAACGTTGTTACATGTAGGTTTTTAAGAATCATCTTCTCTGGGGGTATGTTGAGTGACTAAGTAAATGCTTAGTATTGGGCCATTTTTTCCTGGCATTTGGGGTTTGATATGCCTTTTTTATTTTTTATATTTTTTTTAAATAAATAAGTGAGACATACAGTCTCGTAATGTAGATTGGATAATCATATCTCCAGGGGTCGCTCCCAATGTAATGTTATTGTAATGCAGCTGATATATTTTGTATTGGATGTGTATAATATCTATATCCCAATTTTGACACTTTGGGGGCCTTGTCATAGATAAAAATGATTGCATATACCACGAAAGACTAGCACTCTCCATTTTGTCCTAGAGCTGCCTCCCCATAATCCTTTGTGCAGTGTCCACTATGCACTTCTATGCAACCTGAACCACTAGATAAATATTTTTTTTTGTTTTCAATATAACTCTTTAAAAATGTGTATAGATGAAAATGGAAGTGTATGTTAGACATATATTGAAGTATATTTAATGTCATTTTATGTCATACCCCTGTTTTAAAATTGTAAGCTGAAACTGAAGACACTGCCATTTTGACATTGACCAAAATAGTATAACAATGTAATAAAAAATATTACTACATAGTAATTGACAGTTGCCTGAATGTTACCACAGTAACTACATATTTTCCGTGATGTGACAGATACATTTATACACTTGACCTGAATCATTAGTCTTTCTTTCAGATTTATATGATGAGAAAAGTCTGATTTGTTATGCTCAGGTAACTTCACTAATCCATCCAAAGAAGCCACAAAGAAGAAACATAAGATAAAAGTATTAGTTATATTAATTTACACAATATGCAAAAAATAAATCATACTGACAAAATAACATGCTGTGATTTTATTTAATATATCTCAAGCAAATTACACAACACAATTAGAATAATATAATGATTATCATTAAGGAGTCAGGTTAGTGCAAGGTTTTATACCAACAAGATAATAGATATCCTTTAGTTCTTCTAACTAGTATTGGAACTTTATTTCTGTTTGTCTGTTTAAGTGTATCAAGCACTGTGTAAAGCATTAACCCTACATAATCTTTAGTGTAATGTACCTAACTAGAGATAAGTATTTATCAATCAGTTTCATGTAATACTTGATAGTGAAATCCCATACTGTCCTGCACTTCTCAAGTGTTCAAGATTTTACGAAGGTGTTACTTGTATTTGTAATCACTAAATCCCAGAATGTGTCTGTGTTCCTCACAGCACCACTGAGTTCATTGTGACACTGACGGGATTTGGGTACAATTTACCAATGTTGAGTTGGAATGAAAGGTCTTCTAAGTCAGTTCTTCCACCAAGCTCACTATGGCCTTGGTTATTTCACAAGTGTATTGCAGACCATCAAATAGGTACAATTTATCTTTGTATAAATTGTTACATCACACTCCATTCTGGTTTTGAGTGGGACAATCAATTGTCATCAGAACAATTGACTAAGCAAGCGTATATACCGTATTTATCGGCGTATAACACGCACTTTTTTCCCCTGAAAATAGGGGGAAAATGATGTGTGCGTGTTATACGCCGAAAAAAAAAATCGAAAACCTACCTCGTTCCTGCTCTGTCCCCCGGTGCTCTGAAGCACCGTGGCTATGAGGGAAGCGTTGTGAGCTTCCCTCCAGCCGCTCGGTCAATAAAGTGTTTTTTTTTTTAAAACAAACTTTATTGTTCCGCGCGGCTAGAGGGAAGCTCACAACGCTTCCCTCACAGCCACGCACCTTCAGAGCACCGGGGGACAGAGCAGAAAGTACTGGGGTCTGGGGAAGGGGGGGGAGGAGGGTGGCATAACGAGCATACTAAGGGGCATTATCCTGGCATATTGGGGGCAATATCATGGCATATTAAATGGCATATTGGGGGCAATATCCTGGCATATTAAATGGCATATTGGGGGCAATATCCTGGCATATTAAAATGGCATATTGGGGGCAATATCCTGGCATATTAAAATGGCATATTGGGGGCAATATCCTGGCATATTCAATGGCATATTGGGGGCAATATCCTGGCATATTAAAATGGCATATTGGGCTTCAAAGTTCTTTATTTGAAATTTAAGTTTTTTTTCCTGAAATTTCCTTCTTAAAATGAGGTGCGTGTTATACGCCGGGTCGTGTTATATGCCGATAAATACGGTAATCCCCAAAACTCTCAGGATATATATATATATATATATAAGTACACTTGCAGTTTGCTAAAAAAAAAAAAAAATTATGGGAGACTGTAGGCCAAAAAGAGTGAGCTGTAAATAGCCTCTTCCCCTAGCGAGTTACAAAAATATACAAACACAAAATAGTAGGAGCAGTGACTCAAGTTGCAGTTTGCAAAACCACCGATAATATATGTATGCAAATAAAGCACAATCCAAAATGACATAAAGGATTGACAGTAGTAATGTACATGTAAATCCTTAATTAATTAATACTTATAACAGGAAGAATAAAATAATTAAAACACATTTGCTCTAACCTACTTTGCCTTGACCTCACTGTCATATCAGTGGTATGTGAAATAGTTGGTATTCCTAAGTCTTTAGAGCTTTTACTGTATCTTTTTTCTTGTTAGATATATTTTGTGGCATTCTCTCCAGTGAATGTAAGATTTTGTTTGTTTTTGACTGTTTACTGTACCACAATTCTGTTTGACTCACATCCAACAACTTATAATTAAAAATAATGAAGCCCTACAAGATGTTTAAATCAGCATACACTGTATTTGCCCAGAGCTGTGATCCATTCCAAATTGGAATGATCTATGAATTCAGAAGTGCTAGCATGATGTGTTTTAATATATTGTAGTGAATATGCCCAGAACATGCTATTAGTGATGGAAAAAAATATATTCTTGAACTGTCATGCATTTAGTGCTGTAGACGTTTATAGCTGTGAAATTTATTTTTCATTTCTGTTTTATAGAAAGAAAACTGTGCTTGATGAACCCACATTAAGTCATGTTAGTTATATCTAACTGTGTGCAGTCTTTTTAACTGAAAATAAATAAATAAAATGAATTTTAACATCCTCTGGATGTTGGATAAAAGTAACATCCCCAGGATGTACTTGAAAACTAGAGAATTTCTGAATGTACCTTTTCCCGGTTCAACACTTATTATTATTATTATTATTATTATTATTATTAATTGTTCATGAAGGTTAATTTAAATTATTTATTTATTGAGAGACATAATTATCTAAAGTGGAAGTCTTATTTGCAAACAATAACTCAGTTCCTACTTTTGTTATACCTCTTTGTAAAAAAATGTTTCTAAATGTAGTGTTTTTTTTTTTTTTTGTTATAGTTAATTAGAAAGAGTTGTTAATTTATTTAACCTTTAAAAGTCTGAGTAACTCAGATCTTCCTGGCATTTTTGAGGTTTGTTGTTGCAGATGGTTTCATCTTAACCAACCTAAAGTATTCTAAAAATTATTTTAAGTGATGAGTAATGAATACAGAATTTTATGTTTCAAAGTTTCCTTATTGATTGCCCTGTGTTAATCAAAATAGCATTTATATATTACTATCTTCTCTATTTTGTCCAGTCTTTGGTTCCAGTAAATATTGCTTTGAAAGATGAATGCTAAATATTTAATTTCGATATGTTTTTAAAATGAAAAAAATAAATAAATATATATATATATATATTGTATACATACAATATATGATACATTCACCCAACACAAGACTGCCTCAGTGCATTTCAATGCATTTCTACATTTTTGTGAAATCCTTTGTGTGTGTTGAACTCCATTAGAAATGCACATGCCAAATGGATGCAATTAATTTTGTTAAAAACTTCTTCCACTTCCTTGCAACTTGCTAAATATTGTGGAGTATGCAGGTTTAGTTATTTAAGGCTAGGCACGTATGCATAGCCTCCTAAGAGGTTAAAATATTCTTAGGCAAAATATGTTGCGTCTGTCTGAATAGACCCCGTGAATATCATTTAAATATTTCTTGCCTGGGGCAAATTGTGCTTGGTGTGGTTGCATTTAAATGAATAAATTCATTATAAAAATGTGTTAGGGGAAAGTTATATGTTGACCTCAAACATTTCCCAGATACAAAGTAATGGGGGTCCCACCCACATCCTGCCCCATTTCACTTTATCATTAATCACATATTTTTCTTTTTACGTTGTCAGTGACAGATTTATTCACGTTTTTCATTAACAATTAGAATTGCTAATAAAACATTAAGACAAGTAATAACAATGCAAGTGAAAGTGTAGTCAACCAAATCAGAAAAATTACAATTTGGCTTATTTCGGTTGACTTTCACTTTGCAATACAAGTATTGCACTATCATGTTATTTGTTATATTTTATTTAGATTGTATTTTTGAAGCTTGGATGTTATAATGTTATTAACATAGTATCATTAAAAGTTTGATTGTTTAGATAGTTTTAGATGTTTTATTTTACCCAAACATTATATATATTTTTGTTGACTACTTAGAATAGGAATCAGCTACTAATTAGAGCAATTATATAATTTTAGAAAATTATCATGTGTGTAACAATTTTTTTGTTTTCTTTCCTTTCTCCATTTACCTTAATCTCTACGATCATGACTGGTCTTATGCAGACTCAGCCAGTTTCTTTGTAGAGGAGCCATGATATATACATGGCTATGACTACAGGTCATGCCTGAAACACACCAAGAAAACTTCCACATTAACAGTGCATAAACTAGCGCTCCACTTACTGCATGTTCCCAGAGTCTGCGCTGTCCCACCCGCAGAAGATTTGAAACGGAAGGGGTTTTAATGGATTATTATTTCCCTGGGTAACGCTCGCTCAGGGGCAAAAATGATTTAGATGCACAGGGCCGGTTGCTTTAGATATCTGTGATTCAATTCTCATAGATACACGGTGATATATGGCGGAAAGGCAGTGGGGAGGCAGAAGAAAAAGGGTGATTGCCATACGCGTTCCTCAAGGGTCTAAGATTAAGAACCCTTGAGGTTTGAAACGTGTCAGGCCCTTTTTTCTGCTTCCTCCCTGCCCAAAGTGGCCCAAAGTATTGAGGACACCTGGTGCATCTTCTTTGGCTTTCTCTGATCTAAAGCACCAGTGTCAAACATGGCAAGTTCTCAGGTATAGGTGATAGAGAAATAGAGAAGAAATAGGGCAAAAAGGGCAGTTATCTTAAGAATCAGTGGTAAGGGGTTTTAGGTGCCAAATAGCAAATTAACTTTATTTTATGTAAGCAAGCCGGCAGGGCCATCAAAAAGCCAGGACCAATGCCTAACAATAAAACACTGATACACAAACCTAGCACTGAGATGGGCTGTACTGTATGAAGATCAGTAGATGTGTCCTATGAACTGCATACAGTGGTTGTACCATTAAACAATTAATAAGCAACCTTTTTAATAAATAGGAGCATTGAGTAATACTGGATTGTGTTTATACTGACCTTGCTCTGCTTTCTCCATGCAAATTACAGACATTTTTAGAATGTTTGTAAGTAATCAATAAAGTGAATAATGTATATTCTAAATTTGCATAGTCCTGAGTATTGACAAGGAAATGTATGGTAATCGGATAAATAAATACACAACAAAAAGGAGTACGTTATGTAACTTGTTACAGTGCTCTATAAAGAGTAATTATTCAAAACATCGTTTTGATATGGTCTCACTAGTTCAGGGTGCATTTAGGATTTTGGATAATGAAAGGGCTAAAATAAAGTGTAAATTTAACATTTTCATACATATATTTGACTTTTCGAGCCTTCAGCTAGTTAATGACTATAACATGTAGTGTTACATTAAGAACAGAGTGATGAACTGAGAATGGACAGAGCTATAACAGCTGGGCCTGTGGGATGGTATCCACCCAGAAGCCTTCTCACTTATAACATTACACAGGTGAACATCCCACATGGGTATCAGACTTGCTCCATTCTTAAAGCCATATATTATGAATTATTGTATCACTTTATCCCAATATGTATATATTAAAACACAATTAGTTGCCGCATACACAGGACTAGATTAACTAATACTGTGAGCGATTAGATCGCGTGCAAATAGTGTAAGGGTTTCATTTACCAAATGATGTTTACCTGGGCTCTATCACCTTAATGTTTCTCAACATGAATCAGTTTTAAATAATATTTTCCAAATTTTAATGTTCAGTGGCTAGACACCAATATTGTCTGTAGTGGACATTTTTGCTGGGCTTTGATGTTCTATGGACCTCCACAGAGCTTACCACAGACACTGATATTCATGTACAGACACTTTGCATGATTATATAATTTATGGTTAATTCCGATGTAATATGTCTGGCACGGAGGTGGCCATTTTTGTGTACCCTTACTGCCCCACAGCTTCAGAAATCATGGGCTCTTACTTCCCTTCATTTCCAGCCGGCATGAATCCTTACCTTTCTCCCTCACCTGCATGCTTCCCCTTAACATGCACCATAGGTAATTGTAAGAAAGCAACATATTTGTAGCCAGTAGTGTATCTTCCACAAGGCAAACAAGGCACTCGCCTAGGGCGGCAATTTGCCAGAGGGTGTTAAAGCGCACTTCTGGTGCTTCAAACATTTTCGGTCCCTCCCCCACCTTTCAGCAAGCTTTGGCTCCTTCCAATTAATCGGGGTGATAGGGGCATGTAATGGACGTGGTGGGGGTATGTAATGAGGGTGATGGTGGCATGTAATGGGGGTGATGGGGCATTTAGTGTGTATGTAATGGGATGATGGAGCATGTCTTAGGTGTTCAACGTGGGTGGGGTGTCCAAATGTGGTCTGCCTAGGGCAGCACAAAACCAAGATACACCACTGTTTGTAGTACACATTTGTAACACATATTCAGGAGCCAGCCTATCTCTCTTTAGGAGCCATGGAAATAGTACTTCCATTGAGTCTATTTAAAAACAGTCAAAGAGGTTAGGAACCAGGTTTAGGGATTCCAAAAGCAATGGCTCCATCGCTCTCAGGACTTGTCATGTCCAACCTATCACCCACATGCAGGTCTGTAGGACTATAACCCAAGAAGTCATTACTTCAAATCTTGTAAGGGTACAGGGAACTGTCCCTAAAGCATGCATGCATGTTACCCATATGTGCTGGATCTGTGTAAGCTCTCTGTCTGATCATATATAAAACTTCTAAATATTCAACCCATCCTTCCTTTTTTTTTTTTTCCCCCACACTTTTGTTTATTTAGTGTGATTATATAATAGAGTAGTTAATGTTTGAATATAGTATTATAATTTGATATAGTATTGTTATTTAATATAGTGTTGGCATATATATATGTATATGTTTCCTCATCTCCATTTCTGTTCTGTATCCCTAAAAATGTCAATAAAATATAAATATAATAAAAACATGTGCTGGCAGTATCATTTCAAGGCAAAAAATAAAATATTGTACCCAAGTTGAGGATTGTCATGTAAAAACAGATTGCATTTTTATTATTTTGTAGATTAGGCTGTGTTTGGGATTTCTGTCTCTCGAAGAGTAGACATTCCAGCACTATATATTGAATGGGTTAATGCATTAGATACAGTATGTCCATTTTAAGGAACAAGGCTGCAACGCTATCTTTGTGTGATTCTAAGTATCTTAGCAATTCAGATTCACATTTGCTTTTGTGCGACTGAGTTTTCAAATTCTAGAGGATTTGTTTCATAAAAATGAAACTTATATTTATTTGTAATCTCTCTGCTTACACTCTATTGGACAATAAAAAAAGCAATAAAAGCAAAAAAATAAAGTAATAAAAAAAAAACCCTAGTGATTGGCATTTGCTCGGGAAATGGCAGATCTATATGAAGGTTATAAATTTACTAGTATACTCATGACATTGTCAGTTAATTTTTATGAAAAGCCCATGTTAGAACATTCCACCAAAACATTGTGATCAGTCATATGTCACCTATCACACTTACCCTGGCAACAAAGTAGGAAATGGATCATGAAATGATTGTTCAAACTACAAATGTATCTTGAATTATTCTACCATACACTCGGTTTTGAGGAAATAAAAGCTTGCTCATCTGAACATACAAATGCACACACCACTCGCACTACTAGCTGGCATTTATCGTTGGAACTCTGAGGTTTCTTATGTTTAAAGTTGAAAGCTGGCCTCCCATAATTTTGTTTGCATCATCAAATAATCATCAAATAACATTTGGGGGCTATTGACTTGAAATATTACTTCTGTTTTAGAAAATAGTCCCCTTCAAAATCTTTTCAGCATTTTCTTTTATAGAATTGAGTAAACTATACCTAAAACACATTAACTCCCTATACTTTTTCTTTGGGCTGATGGGTCATATTGCATCATCCCCTTCCTCTTTCACATTCTAATGTGCACTCAGCTCAGCTAAGGAAGAAGCATTTGTTTGATTCACTGTTGGGCAGAAACTTTTGTTTTCCAAATGGTATACGTCTCTGAGGAGGGTTCAAAAGTTGTGGTTTAGCTTCAAGTGTATTAGATACATCTCAATAAAAAGACTGTTTCATCAGTGGTGCTCCCATTTGACCAGACCAAACCCTTCCAAACAGATAATGAGATAAGTGTGCTAAGCTTTGCATGCTTAGTTGACCAAACTGTTACATTTGGCAGTGAATATTAATGGTAATTGTATTTTTTGTTTAACCAAAAAAAAATAAGCACAGACATGCATAGATTTTTATGATCAGTTACTAGAAAACTGTCAGTCAAGCAAAGTCCTGTCATAGGAAACACAGGACATGCCTCAGCACCCACACTGCAGACCCAGAATTTACCACAGCACCATAGGACATGCCCCATTACCCACATTGCACAGCCAGGACTTACCTCAGCAAACCAGGACATGCCCCATCACGACATTACACACCCAGGACATACTCCAGGACCTCTGATCTCAAAGCAGTGCAGGGAGTGAGAGCAGCAGCATGGGAATGTCTGGGCTGTTGCACAGCCATCCAGCTGCCTGCCAGCGCCTTTGCCGGCAAGCTTCTTTTATTTTTTATTTTTAAAGGGGCCTAGGTTATATGTGTATTGCCTGCCACTCCCTGATGGTGTTTCCTGGGAGTAGGTGGTACCTATGCACGGTAGGTGGTACCAGTGCAACGTACTTTGTCACTTGCGTTGCTACACCAGACTGCCAAGTAGTAGAGGTACATTAACTCATGATCGTTTTTTTTGCCACATATTGCTCCACGCAATAACTTTCCACTCTTGGACAAGTGTTAGTGGTCACATGCCAGCATACCTGGAAGGTTTTTTCTTCAAATGTCAGAGTCCATAATGCAACTTCAACAATCTACCAGTTATCATCAGAGATAGAAACAAATAGACAGGCAACACATATATGTCGACAGGTAAGGTACTGATTTATAGACATATAAGACAGTTACATAGAAAGGTAGTGCTAACCAATGCAGCATTTAGAAGCGAAAAATTGTGCAGCTCCAGCATTGAGCTAGGATAGAGGGCAGCCTGGGTGGTAATTGCCCATCTGCCCTTCCTCCCTGGGACTAAAGGTTTGTGCCACCAAATTATAAATAAATGACTTAGTTTTTCACACAACCGTATTAAGATCAGACTGCCTGAGGTATAGTTAAATATAAGACTTTCTTTTGTCTCAGCAGCCTTCTGTTCCTTAAAACCTTGACTTCTAGACTTGGAAATAACTGTCCAAAGTGTCACCTTGCAAGTGAGTATTAACTTCCAGGAACTAAAGCTTCTTGGAGCTAATCATGCGTATCACAGGGCAAACACTGGTTTCCATGGCTTTGAACTGCAGCCCATGTGATACACAGCTAACCATTAGGATACAAGAGAAATCCAGTCCGTAACAACGTTGGTGTTAAAAATTGAACATTCATGAACATTCAGACCTTCTCACATCCTCAAGAGTTGCTCTTTCCACCCTCTGTTGATGGGGGATGAATATAAAGTGATTACATCACCAGCCCTTTGGAGCAGAGAAGACAGCATCCTGGGGGCAATTGCCACCCAGCCCAACCCACCCCTGATTTTTGACCTCAACCTCATGTCTGACAAATTGCAAAATGGCATCTAAAACTGCATGTTACAGATGTAGTATTGTAGAGTTCTGAAAATTTGCATACATGGTTTGATTTACTTTAGAAATGGTTATAAATGTGATGTGACATAGATCATGATGTATTTATTAATTAAATGATGTACATTGTAATGCCAAACCTCAGTAATTTTTCTTTAAAGTTTTTTTAAAGTTAAATTGCATTTAACATAAATAGTAATGTTGTATTTCTGTGACCAAATAACACCATCACTGCCAATAAGAATGATCTGTAAAACTTTTTGCACCTCCCCTATAAACCGTGCCAAGTAAATATTGGCTGGGGGTGAAGGGGTTAATTGGACTCACTACAATGACACAGCTGTCTGACTACCCACAGTGCGATTCCTTTTTCCATAGGAAGTCAATGTATGCCTTCAGCTTCATTTATTTTCACCTATTTTGCTCCAGGAATTCAGGTTACTGAAAAATAAAAAATGTATTGCAAAACTCATTTGAGCCAACAGCATCCTGGGGATAACAGAGACAGCTGCTGGCATTCTGAATATACCAGAAAAATCCCAGGCACAAAAGCACTGCATCTTTTTGAGGTTCCACTGAATTGTTATGGTATTGGAAGCAAGTGAAGCAGAGAAAATCTCAGGGTGAAATTATGTAGTTACCTTAAAGCATGCTGTTTGTGCTGACTGTGGAAGAGTGTGAAGAGTGAGTGACACTGTCTGCAAATGACAAGTAACATCATATCTTATAAAAACAAAACAAAAATAATAAAAAAAAATCCAATATCCTAAGCATCTGTTATCTGGCTTGTTCTATAGGTTTGAAAAGCAATGAATAACTGCCTGACAATCACTAATGTGATTTTTCACCCATGCAATCATTTATCTAGGCATATTTTCATAGTAATTGAAACAAATTAGCTTTAGGAAAGCCCATGCAGACACCTTGTCAAGCCATCGAGGGGCAATCTGCACTTGTATGCTAGAAAACATTTCTCCCTATAGAGTTGTACCTTCCTAAGAGCTGGGCCCAGCTCTAGGGAAGAACAAGATCCAACTACTAATATGAGTGAACGTGAAAGGGCTGAAAGGGCCAGTATAAAGCCTCCATTGGCGCTGAGAGACTATCTGTACAGAGGCACCGGGGCCTTCCAGGCCAATTTGTGCATTCTAACTTCTTCACTTGTGCTTGTCGGAGATAGAATCTGTGATTGCTTGATAGAAAGCTTCCTGTTTTCCAATCTATGTAACTGAGTAATATGACAAACTAGACAGATACCTTTCATGACAGAGAGAAGAGTAACACAGAATTATAGGATTAGAAACAGGCTAGATTAAGAAGGAATCTCTTCCTCTAGGATAAATACAGATTATTCATCATCATTATTGTAAATTTTAATTGTTAAATGGTTATTATTAAAAAAAAATTTTGTACATATATTAAAAATAATGTTGTGAATATTGTGTGTAATATGCATATTATGCCACAAGATGATGTATGATGTCATAACAGAAGACCTTTACAGGGTTAATGTTTCCCTTAATGCAAGCATTTGCTTTCAATTCACACAATGTATAGACCAGTGTAATTCTCTATATGACCCCTGTGTTATGCTACTGAGGTGATAGATTAAAAACCCAACTATGGCTGCCTAAAATACATAGGATAAAGGTTTTTAAGCAATGTTAAGCCTTCCTGTTACAGTTTTCCTGTCCATTTGTTTTCCTAAATTAGAAATTAAAATGTGGTTTACTGCATGTATTTTCTTTCTGGCCGCTGCCATTTTGGCAGGAAAAAAATGTAATAAAACTGTAGCAACATTGACAAAATGTTATTTGTTTTGCATTCGACATATCTAACCTTCCTGTCAGGATAACCAATAGGGCTACCATGGTTCTGGTGGGATGTGGCTCTCTATCCCCAATATCTTTCCCCGCTCATCTAACACTTACTACTATCGCTATTCATATAGCATTACTTTCCTATATTACCTTTAGTTTTATTTATTTTTAATATTTATTGGTTTTGTCTTGTTTTGTCCTTGTTTTTCTCGAAGTGTGAGCTGGTTCTGAGTTATAACCATGTCCCTCACACGATTTGTTTTATGTAGTAGTCTATTGTTTTGACATCTAGATATGTTAACCTGTTATGTCATTCTTAACAAAACATTCAATAAAAATGTCAAATCTAAAAAGAAAAGAAAAAAACATATCTAACACATATAAACTTGAAAAATACCTCCCATGACTCCAAGTAACAAAATGTATGGCTTAATAATGGCTTGAGATCATGGGAGTCATAGTTGAGTCACATCTGGAGAGCTACCTGTTGCCTGTTCCTTTTGTATAGAGCCCGCACAATGACATATGGTATCTGTGTCACATAATTGCAGAACTTACTCCTGTCATAAAACCTCTAGAGTGTTTATATAACTAGAGAAGGAGTTTTGCTCTCTGAAATAGTTTAATCCTGATTCCAGTCCAAGCGAGCGCTACCCCAGCTGTTCACTCATCAAGCAGATAGAATAAGTGTCAATTGTAATAATATGGGCATTAATAGTGATGATGGTTATTGGACTGACTTGTTATGGGTTATCTATTTTGGGCACCACTTACTGACATTAATGACACCAGAGATCAAATCAATGTTAATAAAAAAAAACTGTAATTGTCAAATTAATTTTATCTAAGTAAGTCTGCCACGACTGTTTTTTCCAAATACGGAGATAGGGTCCCGCTACATATTCATACCAAAGATATAGTTTTGCTTATATGTTACTATATTTTATGACATGCTTATTACATTGTAGTTAACAAGATTAAGACACTGTTTAATTTAATAATAAAAAAAATTATATTTTTCAAGTCTCATTATATTTGACTTTAGTTACTTTTTTGTTGCAGTTTTTGTTTGCTTAAAACATATGTTGTTTATACTGCATGTTCAATCCGTGAGGCTTTCTTTCTTTGATCATTTAGAATGCTGGAATCTACTATATTTTGTGTGAATGTTTTTTCAGGTGCTTTCTTGATGGGATTACAGTCTTGTGATAATAGATGTATACACAGGTAATATACCAAAATAGGAAACAGTGGATCACCATGGAAGTTCAGTACAGTCTGACTACATGGTGGCACAGAGTCTGCTATTGTCTGTAATCAAGCTTGATTCAATAATGAGGCCCCTTTTAAAATTACCAAGGTCCTCTATTGACTTGTTGCGAACTATAACATGGGGTTAGGCCTTTACATACCACTAAGCATGCTGGGATGTTATCAGCATATTTCCTGACATAGTAAGTGGAAAGTAAATGTTGCTGTCTATAAGCTGAGGCTTTCTGCAAAATGGTGTTTCCAAGTCAGTGCTCTCCAGTCTGGATGGTGTGTAATATCTCTAGCAGTGGTGTATCTTGCTTTTGTGATGCCCTAGGCAGACAAATTTTCGGCACCCCCCCCCTACCCACAATGCACACCCACAACATGACCAATAACCCACGTTGCACACCAAGGACACGCCCCATAACCCCATTTACATGCCTCTATCACCCCTATCACCCCATTACATACACATTGCCAATATTATTTGCCCATAATATTCTCCAGCTAATTTGCCCAATAATATGCCAGTATCATTTGCCATTAATATGCCCCAGCCAATTTGCCCAATAAAATGCAATTATTATTTGCCATTAATAAGTCACAGCCAATTTCCCCAATAATATGCCAGTATAATTTCACATTAATATTCCCCAGCCAATTTGCCCAATAATATGCCAGTGTTATTCTGCCATTTACCGGTAATATGCCCCAGCCAATTTGCCCAATATTAAGCCAGTATTATTTGCCATTTAATATGCCCCAGCCAATTTGCCCAATAATATGCCAGTGTTATTTGCCATTTAATATGCCCCAGCAAATTTGCCCAATAATATGCCAGTGTTATTTGTCATTTAATAAGCCCCAGCCAATTTCCCCAAATCCCCCCATTTCCCCAGCACTTACCTTTCCCTGGTGGCTAGTGGCAGGCAGCATGGTCTCCTCCATGCTGCCTATTCGGCTCCCAGGCGGTTGTGCCGACAGGTCACGTGACCCGGCGGGCGTATGATGTCTGCGTGCCGGTCAAGTGATTGTCGGCACTTCCGTGTCACACTGCACGGGAAGCCGAACAGGCAGCACGGAGGTTTCTCTGTGCTGCCTGTTTGGCTTCCCATGCAGCCTGCCTGCTGGCAGAGATGGTGAGGGGGGATCTTCTCCGTCTCTGCCTGCAAGCGCCGGTCTTTTTTTTTTTTTTTAAAGGGGCGGATTTTTTTTTTTTCAGTGCTGGGGGGCTGCCGCCCCCCAAAATTTGCTGCCCTAGGTAAATACGCGGTAAATACAGCACTGATCTCTAGGGCATGAGAGTAATCCTAAGCAACTAAGCGCTTCCAAGCACGAAACACTTGAGGTCTTTGCCACCTCAGCTCATGCGCCAAAGTACTTTTTATTTATTTTGTATGCTGATTACAAAATGCAGATGAACTCCTGAGCTCCTGCCCTATTTTCTGTAAATTTGGAGGACATTTAGAGGTTTCCAGCAGGTGATACCCCTCAGAAATCAAAAGGTGTGTGCTTGTACTAATCCCAGGGCCATTGGTCTCCTATAATATTTTTGTACTCGTGTGAGTTATCTATGACAGGGCATAGGCATGTATATTTTATATACTTTATTGTTTCAGTCAAAGACTTACAAGTGTGGGGAAAGTGCAGGAAAAGGAAACATCAGAAATGCCTAAAGCTGTTAATACAAGGTATCTTATCTAATGTCTAAGTCATCCTTGACTAAGAGCTAAAAGGGATCAAACATTTGAAGACTGGGGGGGCATGAAACTTTGCGAAAAATCGCAAGGGGTGTGATCTCAAAAAGTTTGGGAACCCCTGATCCAAGTAGTTAAAAAAAAATGATTGAAACTATTTTCCAAGATATTTATTTATATATTTAAACCATACTAAATGTTATTTTAATGAGCACAAAAAAGCATTTTTTTTTTAAAACAGACCTAATTCGAAACCATTTACATCACTGACTCTTATTATAGTGTAGAAATCTACATTAATTCTATTCATTATATTTTACACTATTTTATATTTAGAAAGAGAAATTCAGAGTGGGTACTGTTGGAACAGATGCTGTCTACATTTGTGCAAGTATAGAAGAAATGACAAGACTGCCAATGTGCCTACCACAGTCAGGGATGACATTTGGAGAGATTCAGAGCAGTGGATGAGACCTGGCACTTTGTATGATCACACTTTCAGCTGTAAATTGGATGCCAAGTATTTTTGAGAGAGAGAGCATTAATTTGCTTCCACTATTGATGCTGTTGTGAATACTGTGCAGAAACAAATGAAATGTTTCAAGATATTTTACGTAAATAGCTAATAATGCCAAGATATTACAACTTTCAATAAATTAGCCCAGTTTTGATGAATTATTGACTTTTTAAGATTATCTTCATATTATATAGTATTTAGAAGACTATTGGGTTATTAGAAGATATCCAGATATAGAAATGGAGAGATCAAGCACTAGGAGACCAGTTTCTGCTTGTTTACATGGACTGTGCAAGGTGTACGCTTACTGGTTTGGCACACTAATCAGGCAAATCATTTACAAAGATCTGCTGGAAGTATATTCAGTGGTGCTAGGGCATGCCCTTGTGCTGATTCCATGAAGCCAATCTTGTACTGCTTGATTTCTCATCATTATAACCGGTGACATTGTGATCCATAAATGAAACAAGATAGAAACAAAATAAATTTAAAAATCTACATTATGCACCCTTATAATACATCACAGCATGAACTGTGCTCTTTTACATATTGCTAAGAAGTTGATTAGCAGGAAAATGTATTCTCTTAAGGGAGATGTTATCTTTTTTTTTATTATTGTCAATATCTTTATTGGTTTTCAAAAATACATAAACAAATTTTTTAAACAGGTATGCGGATCTTGTAATAGATCTTTTTCAACGTTGTACATAAGGAGAATCAGATATTCTTATGTAAACGCATACATAGACATTGTCAGGAAACACACAGATGAAGATACAAAAACAGTTATTACTCAGCAAACCTTAAACAAAAACAAAAATTAGGCTTTTTGAGAGAGCCCCAAAGAGGGCGTGCCAAGAGAGCAGTTAGGAGATAGGATGAGGTAGTCAAAAAGTACCAACCATGTCAAATCGCCAACATCCAGATGTTTTATGTGGGGCCAGTGATCTTATCGAGCCACTGGCTCCACATACAGTAGTTTTTTGGGGAATTTAGGAAGGACCTGCTTAAATCTCTTTCCATTCTAACCTGGTTCAAAATTAGCTTATTAACCTGATAACCATAATATGGGTGTGGGTTGTTTCCAACTTTGAGCCACAGTTATTTTTAAAGCCACCAGAATATGAGTTGGGAAACTTGCCCAAGTCATCTTCGGCCATTCTATGTGCAGCAGGGCTGCTTGAGGAGATCTTGGCAGTTTTATCCCGGAGACTCTCTCTATGAAGTCGAAAGCTTTTGGCCAAGTATTCTGTACCTTTGCACATCCCCATAAAATTTTATAGAAGTACCCACACAGTTACCAAATCCCCAACAGGTCAGGGAGTTAGCTGAATAGTTAGCTGAATACATTGACATGTTATCTACCGAAACGAATTGTGTTCAATTGTAATTGGCCCTCCCAGAACAATATGGAAGAAGGACATAGCTGCCTGTTTAGATATGCTCCAGTCAGGGATGTTAAGAGTCTGCCGGTTGGCTGTTTATATTAACTCATTGGATCTACCTGTTGCTGAAATATTTGCAAATATTTGCACTTTCTCCATTTTTTCTATTGTGTTTCCTTTCACTCTCGGGCATTCTCCTTTCAGACTCTCTATACACTGAGACACTTTCATACTCTATACACTGAAAAAATAATAATAAAAAAAAAAATGTGTGCCACTTTAAGATTATAAAAAGAAGATCTTTTTTTTTTTTTTTATAACATAACACAACTCTGTTCTGCAAGATCAGTAATGTTTGCCGCCATTTTACATGTATGGTTCCTTTTACTTAATTTTTTTTGTTTAAATTACTACCTCCATAGACTTAACATTAACTTTAAACCAATTTGTTTAGCTGCCTGCTGGTAAAATACCATCAAGGTGGTGAAAAATTACTTGAGGCCAATGTTAAGTCTATGGAGGCGACAACAAAGCCGGTATTTTCTTGATGACAAAGTGGTGGCAACCCTATTTATGTGCAATGATCCATCTAAAGTTAGATTAAACCACCCTGTAAGGGTTCTCTGGTGACATATGGGTTAAACCATTACTCTAATATCAACAGAAAGCATATTACAGGGAAATAAGCAAACACAACTAAATTATGAATAGCCAGTAAAACCAAAATATGAACAAACAGGAAGCCCTTTGATTAAGTTCACTAATTCAAAATTAGTTCAAGAATTTGTCTTGTACTTAGAGATTCTATTGTTTTCAAGAATAAATCCAGCTATTTTAATATTTTGAAGCATAATTCCATTGCTATTAGCTCTTCCTTTGATTGTGCATTACGTTAATGAAAGGTGTGGTTCAGTGTCTGTTTTGGCAGTTATACGTATATCTTTTGTTTAAAAAAAATTCAAAGTGTTGGCTTTCCTGCTCTGCCTTCCTTGCTATTTTTTGTTTTGGTAATATGATGACAGACTTACTGTGTGTTTCCTTGTGTGTATGGTAACAGATGTTTATGTGAATAACAGACTTTTTTATGAAGGCATATACTTTATAGCCAAATACTAATTAAAAATAATTGCATGTAAGCATTTTTGTTTATTCCCTGTTGTGCATCTTTAATCATTTCAAATCACCTGCAGTTGAAAACTGAGACACAGATTTGATACTGCAATTATAAGAGGCCATCTGACTGTATATTAAAAAGGAACATACTAAAAAAAAAAAAAAGTAATAATCTCATTTACAGTTTTGCAGCAGTTTGCCAATAATCGTACAGATGAAATCATTGCAAATAATGCAGATTCCTAATATAGCTTTGCAAATGACAATACTGTGTGGAACATGATAGACATTCTTTGTTGTAGAATATATACAATGTACAATAACACTAAATGACCATGATTTAATAAGGATTCATTAATAAAAAAAATCTGAAAAAGGTCATCTCCATTTTACAGTCAAGGGAAACAAAATCCTTCTCAGCGCCAGAGATGTGAAATAGTTTATTATACATAATACTTTGTGCCCCATCATCTACGATAAACCCCTTAACTGTCCCTCTTTACGCTATTCTGTAACCCTAAACTTAGCTTTGCTAGGAAACCAAACTATAAAGACAAGAGGTAGGTTAACACAGTTGGTCTGCCCCACGAGTAACAACTCATGAGCAGTACTGTTAACATGTCCTCTTTCAAGCCAGGACAGTCCCAGTGCTCGGTGGGATATGTTGGGAGGCTTGATCGAATTTGAGCTACTACGCCTAAATAGTAACACATGAAAACGTCTTACAGAATAAAAGAGCGTTCATTTAAGTGCATATTGGGTAGAGAATAGAAGAGGTTTTGTGCCTAGAAGAAAATTATTATATATAGGAAAATGTTATTAAATCATGATAGGAACCTGTTTTAAATACAATTTGCACAGTTTTTTTTTATTAGAGAATAATAGAAAATTAAATAACATTTAATTTATAATTACTAGAGACTCAGTAAATTAACATGTACAACAGCTTGTGCTTTATGGGTGCAATGTCCTTTTTTCCCCAACAAGGGGTTTAGTAAATAAACATTTAAGGTTACTAGTGAACTGGCAGCAATATTCCAATTAAAATTATTCAGAAAAAAACGCACTGCTTCTGTTTACATTTAAATGTCATACGGTAGCATTACGAGACATTTACAAATTCAGTATAAGTCTGCGCCAGTGAAAAAAAAAAAAAAAGAACATAGTTGGAAAAAAATAGAAAACGGGAGAAACTTTAAAAGAAAAGCTAATATGAATCACCATCGAGCAGGTTTCCCAACTGCTCAAAATAGTAAAGGGTAACTATGTATTTACTTGTGCAAGTTCTAAAATGTATTAAGCTAAAACAACACCAGTCAGAGAACTGCCCAGCAAAGCCATCAGTAAGAAAAATAATAAAATCCTTCCTCTATTAGAAAGACATCTCCGGATATAGGAGGTTTCTCCCAGTCGGACACAAGGTGCCTTTTAGTTCACACTCTTGGAAGTAACAGAATCAGCAGCTGAATAATAGATGTTATTATTACCCAATTGATGGTACTCATTTATTGACCTCAGAAGGATGAAGGGCTGAATCTAACCTGCTGGCAGTGGCGTCCCGAGAGGGGGGCAGGGGGGGGGCGGCCCGCCCCGGGTGCCACTGACTAGGGGGGTGCCACCTTTTTTTTTTCTTTTTCAGGCGGCCGAATCCTCTGGATGCGGCCGCCGGGTGAAATAAGAAAAAAAAAATATATATATACCAGCGACCGGATGTGACGATACGTGCAGGAGGGAAGACTGCACGGAGGAGTCGTCCGTCCGGGAGAAGCAGCGATTCGGTAAGTGATGATGGGGGGGGGGGGGGGGGGAGGGAGGAGTGGCAAAATATTACTGGGCTCTGGCTGGCACTATATTACTGGGCTCTGACTGTTACAATATTCCTGGTATCTGACTGGCACACTATTACTGGGTTCTGACTGGCACAATATTCCTGGGCACTGACTGGCACACTATTACTGGGCACTGACTGGCACACTATTACTGGGTTCTGACTGGCACAATATTCCTGGGCACTGACTGGCACACTATTACTGGGCACTGACTGGCACAAAATGACTTGGCATCTGACTGGCATAATATTCATGGGCTCTGAGTGGCACAATATTCCTGGTTTTTGGTCCCAGCTACATTGTGGGGGTTAGTATCCTTTTAACCCCTTCATGACACTAGGACATTCTATGCCGTCCGAATTTTCAGTGCCCAAAAGATGTTAGGACAGCATAAAACGTCCTGAACTTAACAGATCATTGCAGCCAGCCACAAAGAGCTGTGCTCAGATCCCACTGCAGGGACTTTCAGGGTGATCCCACCTGTCAAATGAAGCCACTTTGAGTGGCCTCAATCTAACGGGGAAACCTAGCCAACGCTCAAAGCGACCACCAGCTACATTTTGTTAAATCGCGCCGTGCCTGAACTTCTGGGTTCGGGCATGCCTCTGTGACAGCACAGGTGATGTTGCAAGGCGTCGTGAGTTTTCAGCAGGGACCCGTAGTGTCTATTAAGACCTCTGGTCTCTGCACTTTGTCCCTGGCCACCAATCACCTTGTGATTAGGGCCAGATACACAAAAACAGTGTTTTGGTACTTGCGTCTTCTGTGACACAAGTACCATGAGTCATGAAGAGGTTAAGAAATGGGAAATGGATATGTTTATTTTTAAATTGCACATTACAAAGAGAGTCCTTCAATTTGGAGGAAATCAAATCCACCATTGTATTTCCTGTTTACTCTTAAAGCTGTCAGTGACACAAAAACTACCCGACCTGCTTTGATCAACATACGGAGTAATGGCCATTGTTTTGTATTGTACATTTTAAGACAGGCTGAAGGGAAAAACTACTTGTCCAGGGCAAACACATTCAGTGACTGGCAGAAGTTAAATCCTCGCTGAAGGAAATGATAGCAAGGTGCTTTAAGGACACGTCTGCTTCCCAGTACATTACAAGCATGGCAGGATGTTGGGAAAACTCAAAAGAACACGTTTAAATGAGCAAAGAACAAGTTTGATATATGAGCTACAGGATGTAATGAACATTTTCCATGGCTAGTACCGGATGACGCTGTCTAGCAGATATATACAACAACCCCTACGACTGTCATCTAGCTTTTTATTTGCACCTGTCATGCACAAATGTGTGTCACTAGCATGTGTAGAGAAGGAAAGTTATTCTAAGTTGAGCTTGTAGTTTTTTTAATAAAAGCCTTTTACATATAAACAGAAACTATAAGTGCATTGGCACACAAGACATTCCACTTAGTTTGTAATGCCAGGATGCCTAATGTTAGAGCAGTGAGGACGATAGTGCCATGACTAGAGAGGACTAGGAATGTCACCAAGGCCGGTAAAAAATTGACGTGAGGCCATAGATACATTTATGTCCAATGTCTGGATATATTTAATATCCTATGGACAGAATTATGTTACCTTTGCTAAATGTATAATATCGCCAGCAATATCAACATCTATAGGTGGATGTAGAATTAAATTCATTGTTTAATGTGTCAGAGGTAAAACCCCAGCTAAATGCAATATATTTATCCAAATGATTTTATACTTTTTCATTCTATTGGTTTTTCCATACAAACAAATTGGAAGAGTGATATATTGACTTTCTATGCGCAGTCTTGAGAATAACCCAACCATATTTTAATACTTCAATAAAGCAAACTGACTGTTAATGTGTAACTCGTTTACAGTCATTCTCAATGTGTTATGTTCACGCTGTATTTTGTAGGGGATCAATTGTAACATAATTAGGAACACTAGACATGGATCCTGGATATGATAGAATCTCTATCAAACATGCCAAAATATATATTGACAATAGCTATGGGGTTGAGATTGGTCACAGGCTTTTATTAAAGGGAATATATCATCATAATATGCTATAATTGTATTTTAACTTTAACAAAACCTTATTTAGAGTAGTCTAACATTCTGTATTACAAAGGTGTCAGTTATCATAAAATTCTATGTTGATTACTATTGGAATAATATTTTCTTGGTTCATCAGCTGTTCTAAATGTACTGTTCATCGAGAGTAACTGTAGCACAGTTTAAACAAAAAGAGAATGTGTTATAACACACATAGTTATCTAGTTGTCTTGTATTATTAAAATATATTATTGTTCTTTTGACCTTAAGCTGCTAGATTCCGCTATGATTGCCACCTTTTCAAGGTACAATGCCTCCATAGTAGACTTAACATTGGCCTCAAGTCTACTGTGGATACATAAAGTTTATGTATATATTATTCTATGCTGTTGAAACATTTAGGTGTTCTTACATTGTGACTGCCTTTAAATAGATGGCAGTATATTTTTTCTTTTGGCGGACACGTATGGCTTTATTCATGAAAGAGGTAATTGCAGG
The DNA here is from genome assembly GCA_036172795.1 of Pelodytes ibericus. Taxonomy (NCBI): domain Eukaryota; kingdom Metazoa; phylum Chordata; class Amphibia; order Anura; family Pelodytidae; genus Pelodytes; species Pelodytes ibericus. The sequence goes on from CM069867.1 coordinate 43,565,972, forward strand.
GAATAAAGACGGAAATACCAAAGAGTAGGTTAGACTAAGCGATAAACCCAATATATTTATTGATGTTGGGGTATAGGACAGTTTGTGAAAAGAGGGGGTATTGAATCCCAAATTCAAAAGAGTAGAGACGTAAGGTAAACCGTCCAACTGTCTGAGTTCGTTTTTATTATTTAGCTATTACGAGGAATTGTTTATCAATACAAAATGTATAAAAAGAAACCACTCATGATGTGAAAATGTGGATACCAAACAGCTAAACACTGAACACAAAGCAGATTTGTATTGTGATACAGTCTGACTGTTATGTGAAGGAGAGTGTCACTGTATGTATCCACGTCAATTATATATTGTTGCTGTATAGGGGAAATTATAGTGGACAGTATGGTAACAGATCAAAAGCATGTCCTGGCTAACAAGATTATTGTAGATAAATGTAGAAGCAGATGTCGGAGTACCCAACAATTTCCCTAGTATTGCTGAGTATTGCTGAGTAGGGATAAATTCTTAGCATTTAACCTCACTGGGCTAGACTAATACAGTTGATTGTCTGCTTTCAGGTATCCAGCTGCTTCTCCTATCACCCGATAGGAAACTAGAGTCCCCTCTAGTGTGTCAAGGTACAGGTACATAGCAAGAACCAGGAAGCCTCAAAGTCAATGTGCACTGACAGTGGACAGTTCGTCATGGGAACTAAAAGGGACTATCCAACTTTGCTTTCTTTTAAATGTTTGTGTGTTTGCTATTCACATGTTTCCACATCATGTGTTGTATATTTTTATATGTTCTGTAATAATAAACTAATGATTCCTTTTAATAGATCAGTAATAGAAGCTATGGGATTGCAAATTTAAGGCCAACGTAGCGAAGTTGGATTACGTCTCCCATTCAACAATACGCCAAACTCTTCTATTTGGGCCTTAATTATGCAATTCCCTTCTCAATTCCCTATGATTCCTTCTTTCATGAATAACGCCCTAACTAGATAGCAAGAAATGTTGCATTTTTGTTAATTTTACAATATACAATAATTGTAAGTTTACAAAACATTAGATAATTTATATATTTTTTTTTTTCTTTTTCCAAATCATCCAAATGTAATTGTGAGTGGTGTAGTCAGGTTAGTAATGATTTTTTTTTTGAGAACCTCCTTTAAGTGGATAGTAAGGATCTAACATGTGATTCCTGAACATTTCTCCTACTCGCTTATCAGTTTCAATGTTTAATCTCTTTAATGGTTAATTACATGTTATCCTTACGTCTCTGTCTGGTAGGCAAAACCAGTCGGCGTCGGATGTCCTGCTTGTTTAGCATTGCAGCTCTACAGAACTGTGTTAGTGCTGAATAAATAGGACTTTCTATATAGAAACAGGTTTTATGACAACATGACTGTCAGTCACCCTTAAGGGGTTAATGTAAACTTCCCAGTTGGAAGTGGTAGCACGTTTGATCTTATAGCAGTAAGTAGACAGGTAATGCAACAATAAAATCATGTCTAACACATTTCATAGCAGCTGCAATGACTGCTTCCACAAGACTGAGTGAATCCCTTTCTGTGAAGAAATATTCTATGAAATGTGTCAGGAATGACTTCATAGCTTTATCACCTGTCCTGTTACTGGCATCTGATCAGTACTTTACACACTGCCACTGTCTTGTTCCCAAGCTCTCTAGATTCCTTCTACTATCTATTTTAATAGTCCTACAGGGAAACTGTTTTGTCATCCATGACTGAATACTGAGGTAAGAATGACACATTAGTGGTACTTCTTAATGTGCAAGTGGGGTGTACAATAACACACACACGCTTACTTAAGTACAAGATAATATAAATATTTCAATATATATAGAGCACTGCCTCTGAACGGGGGAGACAGGGGTTCGAATCCCAACTGGAACACAAAAAATATAATAATCACAAAATCCAGTAGGGGTCCTTGGGTAAGACCCTCTAACACTATATATGACTATCTCAATAAATATAAGAGTGACATGAATTAAGAGATTCATGCCCGCTCTTACGTCACCTGGATTAGCAAGGTCCGTGTCAGATGCTAAGGAACCAGGGCAATCTGAAGACCCAGAAGAACACCTGGATGTGCAGCAAACACCACAAGCTGGACCCTTACTGCCACCTTTGCCATTACAGGGCACAATAGCTCAAATGAGGAATAAGATCATGGATAAAATATCTACCATCACCTGCCAAGACCGATTAACAAGGCTTAGTAGAGAAGTAGCATCAGATAGTATACTAGAAGATGCTAATAGAGCTCTCATGACAATCCCTACTATCACCATAACTTAAACCAATGAGCTGGTACAGGCTGCAGCTGCTTGTAATCACTTGGCTACATATTCAAGAAGATCAACAGTACATACCCCCTTATAAAGTGAGGTTGGAGATCAAGGCAACTTGGAGAACCGTTAGTCAGCTGGTGGAAATACAGAAGGGTGTGGAGATTAAGCATAAGATCCGACTACTGGAAAACTACAAGGGCCTGTGTCACTGCCTAAGAGGTAAGTGTGTCTCTGTGTGTGTAAGTGTGTCATTTTGTGTCTGTGTGTGTAAGAGTTTCAATGTGTGTCTAAAGGTGTCCATGTAAGTGTGCCTGTGGATTGGCACACTTGCCGCTTGGAGTGAGACGGAAGTCACTTCGACAGTTTCACAGCGCGAGGGGAAGAGCATGCACCCCACACGCTGTGAAACTGTGTGTGTAAGGTTATGTTTGGATGGGTGTTAGGTTGTCTGTAAGTGGTAAGTGTGTCTCTGTGTGTGTGTGTGTAAGGGTGTCATTGTGTGTCTTTGTGTGTAAGGGTTTCAATGTGTGTTAGGGTGTCAGTGTGTTTAAAGGTGTGCGTGTGCCTGTGTGTGTAAGGGTGTGTGTGTTAGTGTCACATCAGATGTCACTGCAACGCTGTCACTCAGATTGAATAGTGGAGGCTGGAGCGAACACAAGTCAGAAAGTGGCTGTCTGTGATCCTGATCCTTGTGGGAAAGCTGAGTTTTGCAAGTTGCAACTTGCAAATAAATAATTATTTTATACATTAGAGAGACTCTTCAGTTTAATAATTGAACTAGCCTGGAAATTATCATAATAATTGTTTGTTTTACCATTACTTTATTTTCAGCTCGTGTGGTGAGATCTAAAACAAATTTTGTATCTTTTAAAATTTGTATTATAAACATATACATAATATATTCTCTTATACGTAGGTTACAAATATTGAGGAACAATTCTCTTGGATAAATCTTCATGACAATATTTGTTGTAATCCTTAGTATAATAATAATATTATATACATAGGCTGGCCTTGATTAAAATGTGTGCCCTAAATGTTTGAGCATTTAAACTGAATTTTGTTATAGGTCGCATGTCACATGTTATGTTTTAGGGAAATGCACAGCCTATTATCATAAAATTTTTTAACCATTACTTTCTTTTCAACCTATGGGTGAGCTCTTTGAAAAATATATTTTATTGTTTTATATCTATGTAAGAAGTGCTATATTTTTTTTTTTCTAAGAGATCACCCACGAGGTGAAAAGAAAGTAATGTTAAAGTAAACATTATGAAAATAGGCTGGTCAGTTCCCCAAAACATGATATGTGACCACTGACCTATACACTGAGTTTAAAGTTTCCAACATTTAGGGCACACATTTTAATGGCCAACCAATAATTTCATATACCGTATTTGCTCGATTATAAGACGACCCTGATTATAAGACGACCCCCCAAACTTTGTATATTCCTTTAGGAAAAAAACTAAAAGCCTGAATATAAGACTACCCTATAGGAAAAAAAAAGTTTAACTTGTATATATGTAAATTGCTTTTTAATATGTAATAAAAAATTGATATTATACAAATGTATTTCTTGTTTTTATTTCCTTGCGGCCTCTCTCCCTCCCCCCTCCAGTGTAGTCTCTCTCTCTATCTCCCCCCTCCCTCCCCTAGTCTCTCTCTCTCTATCCCCTCTCTATCTCTCTCCCCCTCTCTCTATCCCCCCTCTCTCTCTCTATCCCCCCTCTCTCTCTCTCTATCCCACCCCCCCTCTCTCTCTCTCTATCCCCCCCTCTCTCTCTCTCTATCCCCCCTCTCTCTCTCTCTATCCCCCCCCCTCTCTCTATCCCCCCCTCTCTCTCTCTCTATCCCCCCCCCTCTCTCTCTATCCCCCCCCCTCTCTCTCTATCCATCTCCCCCCTTTCCCTGGTGGCTAGTGGGGGCAGCTGGGGGATGTCTGCACTATACGTGCAGATATCCTCCATGCTGCCCGACACCTCCGTCTATTATGACGGACAGCTGGTCCGTCATAATAGACGGAGGTGTCGGGCAGCATGGAGGATATCTGCACGTATGGTGCAGACATCCCCCAGCTGCCCGCTTTTCCCTGGTGTCTAGTGGGGCAGCAGAGGAAGTCTGCGCGATGAGCGCAGACCTCCCCTGCTGCCGCCCGGCACGCTCGCCGGGACTTCTGTGACGAAAGCGGAAGTTCCCGGCTTCTTCACAGAAGCCCCGGCGGTCGTGCCGGGCGGAAGCAGGGGAGTCTGCGCTCGTTGCGCAGACATCCCCTGCTGCTAGAGAGGGGGATCCAGGTCCCCTGCAGCTCTGCTGGGGACCTGGATCCCAGTCTTATAGTCTGACCTCAATTTGAGGTCAGATTATAAGACGACCTCGAATGTAAGACGAGGGGGATTTTTCAGAGCATTTGCTCTGAAAAAAACCTTGTCTTATATTCGAGCAAATACGGTAACTTTGCATATAGACAAGGTGCTCTTGCATTAAATTATCACTTCCTGATAAGTTTAATTTTAGATTTCATTATCATGACTGTGGGTGTTTTTTATTGTTTTGTTTGGGGGAGGGGAGGGGGCAGCATTTCATTCTTCGCCCCAGACAGCGCAAAGTCTTGGGCCGGTGTTCTGACGAATTACTGGAGCAAATTCTCCTGCGCAATCGCAGGAGAATTTGCTCACTGCGCATGCGCATAAAGTTACAGCTGATAACTCAGCTGTAACTTTATGTCCACCGCGCATGCGCGAGCTAAGCAACCCACATCCCGCCCCTCGCACACCCCTTCTCACCAGCTGATCGGACAGCGGCGGTACACAGCGCATGCGCGCGGCTATCAAGCCGTGTGGGAATGCGCTGTGTCCGTGGCTGGATTCAAACAAAACGCTGGTAAGTAACACGGGGCGGGGGGGGGGACATAAGGAGCCAACAGAGAGGTAAGCACCCTGGTGAGGGCTGCCTCATCTTCATGGGAGTTGTGATCCTAACTCCCATGAAGATGAGGCAGCCCTCACCAGGGTGCTTACCTCTCTGTTGGCTCCTTATGTCCCCCCCCCGCCCCGTGTTACTTACCAGCGTTTTGTTTGAATCCAGCCACGGACACAGCGCATTCCCACACGGCTTGATAGCCGCGCGCATGCGCTGTGTACCGCCGCTGTCCGATCAGCTGGTGAGAAGGGGTGTGCGAGGGGCGGGATGTGGGTTGCTTAGCTCGCGCATGCGCGGTGGACATAAAGTTACAGCTGAGTTATCAGCTGTAACTTTATGCGCATGCGCAGTGAGCAAATTCTCCTGCGATTGCGCAGGAGAATTTGCTCCAGTAATTCGTCAGAACACCGGCCCTGTATATATATTAGTTGCTCCCAATCCATTTATAGGTAAACCAGCCTCTTTCTTTCTTTTTTTCTTTTTTTGTATACTCTTTAAATATTCCCAAAGTTTAAAAAAATGAAAATGAGAAGTCATGATTTTCTAAGTACCAAGGACTTTTTCTGTATATATTATATTAGATGTGAAAATATTCTTACAATAAACTATATTGACATTTAAATAATAACCAAATCAATGAAAATGTTTTTTTCTATCTGCTTAACAGAATAAATCATACAGGAGCATGAACAAACATCCTGCTTATTATATTGGGATTTATTTACATCTATTGAAATTATCTAGTGAATATTCTATAGTTGTACTGTAATGCTCTGCCACATAAGTATAAATGAATTGTGTTATTATCCTGTTTGTATGCATTTTATTCTCTCCTCTGTAATGTAACCATGGATATTTATTAAAAGTCTTACAGATTCTATTACTTGTGTTACTTATTCATAAACAAAATGCCACAATATTACAATATAAAAATATTTACTTTTAATATCTGGAAGTTTTTACAAATATTCAATGACTTGTTTTAATGCTATTTTTCATTTTTTTTATACATATTTCATTAAATAAAGTTCTACACCATTTTTGAAATATTTATAAATATAATATTGATTAACGGCTAATACAACATCTCCCAAACATTAGAATGCAGAAAATGCATAATCTAAGGGACTTTGACCTCTTTATCATTCTTGGTCACAATTGTGGTGGTTTCAGCATTTGAGAAACAATGGCTTGATAGAACAATCAAGAAGCAGCAGTTATGTGGGCAATAACCAATCTTTTGAATGGTGTACTGCAGAGCATCTCTGAATAGCCATCCAATCGAAGCTTGAACAGATGATCTACATCATTATTGTGCTTCTGTATGTTAAGAACATAAAGATGAGGCTACATCATTACCAAAACTGGATAACTGAAAGACTATTTACTCCATCTGATAAGTCATTTATTGTACTGTGACATCCAAGTGGGTCAAACAATTACACAAACCTTATGGGTCCATTCTACTTTGGATTAGTAGTATAGACTGCTACTGGTGGTGGTATATTGGTATGAAAAGTTTGTTCCTGGCACATATTTGGCATCATTTATATGCCACACCTTAGCAATATTGCATTATGGCCAGACTTCCCAGTCTACCCATTTCAAATTGAATACTTCAGGCAGATGATACACATACTGTATGTAAAGATATATATAGATATAGTTATATTATATAATGTTAGGTAATGAAGCTGTAGTCTATTTTCACTTTATTAAATAGCTGTAGAATAAATAATAACCATTTTTATTTAAGAATTATTCTAAATAGTTTTATTTTAATACAACTTTTAATCTTAGTATTAATATGTATCATTTACCCCACTGTGTGTTATTGCTATTCAGTTGATATTTGCATTTCTAATTATGGAAAGTAACAAGCTTTTCAAGAACAAAGGTACATTTGCTTAATTTGAATTTTCTGTGTCCCTTATGTGACAAGGCTTCTTTACACACCATGTGCCATTAAAGACCAATCTCATATCTAGGTTTATTCTACTTTTACATAGAACGACTGAGGTCTATCTTTCCAGATATTCAAGATATATTTCAATTGACATCATCTGTTGTTTTCCTTGATTATTCTCTTGCAAACACTTGCGAATATTATCATTTAATCATCTGTGAAGATACTTTGTTGCCAAAGAATGAAAATGATTCAGATGAGAATCTCACTGAAAATAATACAAAATATTTAATTTGCTTATATTATATTACATATTTTCATATCATCTTCTTGTGGTTTATTAACCAGTCAAAGGAGACTTGGAAGTGCAATGTACATGTGCTAGGAAAAGACAGCAAAATATAGTGTAATACAGTTGAGGAACCAGAGAGTGGTTATGGAGTTAAATGCACTCTCTGGTTTCTTAACTGTATTACACTATATGTTGCTGTCTTTTCGTTCCACATGTTCATTGTGTTCAAAAGTCCCTTTCGATTTGTCACATTGAGCAAGCCATGTAAGAACATTTCTGCTTTTTACTCTAATCCTATTTGGAGGAATTGTTCTGATTCATTTTTAGATCTACTTTAGTCATGAAAATAATATATTACTAAATAATTCCATTGTTGCGTTACCTGTACTTTCTTTGCCTATGAGTGCAGGAACCCCACTTGGCTATGCCATACAAATACAATACTAGGATGGACATGGATGTCACTGTTATCTATATATACTCAGAATCTCACTTAATCTCCTAAATTGACAGTTGCCCAGACATATCTTTATGGACTGACTCATCTGTCACCTTTGCTAATACCAAACTGGGACATCTTTCGCATGTTTATTCCTTTTGATTAATTTATCTCACCTCTTTGACGGAACCTAAAAGTCTTGCAGCTTCAGAAAGAGGTGCGAGAGGAAAAGGGTTGAGTTGAGGATAGGTGTAAGTGGATATGAATGAAACAAAAGGTAGCAGAAGGCACAATGCAGCATTGTGCAGAGGTGAAAGTTTCTCAGATTATTAATTTCAGTATCTTTTAAAGAATTACAGCTTGAGGAGTAAAAGTTTTGCATTCCCTCCATCTGTAATGTCGTCCAGATCTGACAGAGGGAGGAGGCTATATTATAGCTTTAGCACTCCCATTATATTACAGCGTACTCTGATAACTTCCTTTTTTTCCCATTTACTATCCCAAGAGTGAAATAAATAAACATGGTTATTTAAACCCAATGCATAAACTAATTAAAACAATCTCTACCATGAAGCAAAAATACATACTTTGAAACTGATTACAAATTGTACAACATTAATTCAGTGACAGTTGATATCACTTTGATAGTGTTAATTATACTTAATGATTTACCTCAGTTTTAACAGTTCATGCATATACTGGGCTCTATTCAATGACCTCGGCTAATGTATTGCAAGTCATTGACTACCATAAGCTGCAATTGAACATTCTGAGTTGTGTGAAAACCAGTGCTAAGTGATTGGCACGTCATTGAATAGAGTACGTGGTACATTACAATATGAAGGCCTAGGCAAGATTCATATGGTGCCTATTCACTAAACAGTGAGCTGTGGTGAATTGACAAACACATTTTATATTTCAGACCAAAATAGCACAGCTGGAAAAATAAGCAAGTTTTAAGCTTTTTGCAACTTGGTGGTCTCTTTAAATCACTGCTTTGTGTATACTCCATATTTTTGTACGTCTAGTGATGGTCAACAGCTTCCGTTTTCATCCAAGACAGCCCATTGGAAAGCTATATGCGTTCTATGTTGGAATATATTTATATATATATATTCTAAAAGAAAGAATTATACAGTGAGCCTGGCGTCATATTAAAAATGAAAGGTCTTATTTTTACAAATGTAGCTGTTTTAGAAATAATTAACCCCATATGAAAGTGTTGTTTCGAATACCATTTTTTTGTGAATTGTATTTTTTCTGTAGAGAAAAATATAGAACATTAAACATAGAAACATAGAATGTGTCAGCAGATAAGAACCATTCGGTCCATCTAGTCTGCCCAATTTTTCTGAATACTTTTATTAGTCCCCCGTTCCCGGTCTTATAGCTAGGATAGCCTTGTGTCTATCCCACGCATGCTTAAAATCCTTGACTGTGTTTACCTCTACCACTTCCGCTGGAAGGCTATTCCATACATCCACTACCCTCTCAGTAAAGTTATACTTCCTGATATTACTTTTAAATCGTTGCCCCTCTAATTTTAGACTATGTCCTCTAGGTGAGGTAGTTTTTCTTCTTTTAAATATACTCTCTTCCTTATCCAGCATATGATGTGTTTAGCAAGAACACTTGTGTATACAGCACAGACATCTCCATGACACTGTCAGGCCTTGCTTGGGAAAATTGTAAATGATCACATAGTTCTTTCTGTGACTATGCTAGACTTTTAACTTAGATTGTTAGAATGTGCAAGGAGAGAGCAAATTACTGTAAGCTGGATGAACTATGACAGTCCTCTGCCACAGACAATGTAGTGTACTGGCCCACACTTGCTGTACAGCATAATGATCACATTAGAAACTTGTGATAATATTCAGAATGTCTTCAGACAAATGAGTGATAAACTAGGGGTTATGTATCCTTTATTACAAGGCTGATAAGGTAGCTAATCAGTGACCGGGTATATGTCATTACATAAATTATGAACTGCAACTTGATGTGTATTCCCAAAGAGCCAGCATGTAGTGTCCTTTTCTATAAGATTAGTGGCTAGGAATCACATTTGACAATAGCTGCCATTTTTTTCCAATCCTAAAAGATGATAAATTACTGGTGACATTTTTAAGCTCAATTCATGTGCATCGTAACCTTTTTTGACATAGACATCTATGCTAGTTGTCAATTAAAAATAACCATGAGAATTGATTCTCAATTTCAAATTTTATATTTAAGAATAACCATAATTTTTAATTTGATTGCACCCTGTGTACACTTTTCTTACACAAAAATATACTTAATATCAGAGAGAATTTTTATTGCCAAAACATTTATAAATGCATCTGGAGACAAAATATATACATTTGTTAATGTATTAAAATTGGTAGTTTTTTTTTCTTTTAATGGCAAATGCAGCATAGAGAAGTTTAAAATATATAAAAAAAAAACAATTACTGCAGTTAAAGTGCTATGTTGCATTTGTTATTGGCAAGATAACATTTTTGTAAAAATAAGGATTTTTCAAGGTTAGGCATAGTTTTTTTTTTTTACAAAAACACAAAACAATCGCAAATTCTTATTTTCTTTGTTTTGACTCGTAGGCAATTTGGCTACGGTTCAGCTCTCATTATCCCGTACATAAGCTCATTAATAATTTATTGCCACACCACAATCAAAATCCCGAATAATATAACACCAACCGTAGATATTCTATAAATGAGACCACATCAGATAATGGATTGAAATAGCTAATTAATGGCCAATACATTAAAATACTGCATTGCTAAGCAAAGCCCTAAAATATTGGTAATACAAATCAATTGTCTTTCATGTCTGTTGTGGAGTGCCTTTTCTGTAGTATACAGTTCATTATTTGCTTTTATTATTAAGGATATTTACTATATAGCAATAGGTCTACCTGAATTTGACACTTCAGTGCATCTATTATAATTTTTATCATTATTTATATTCTTTTGTATAAACAGTGTTAATAAACAAGTGCACATACTGTGAAACATTATGATAAATATATCAATATATATAATTAAATGTTCAAATATATACTGATACATAAGTGGGGATGGGACACTTCATCGCGGCTGCTTCCGCGCAGCAGCTTCACCGCCGAGTCTACAGCACAAGACAGATCGTCGCTGGAGATTTCATCGCGGGACATTTCATCGCTAAAGGTAAGTATTTTACCGATTTTAGTTGGTTTAGAATTAGGGTTTAGGGGGTTAGAATTAGGTTTAGTGTTTAGTGTTAGGGGTTAATTTTACTATTAGGGGTCGGGGTTAGTATTAGGGTTTAGGGGGTTAACTTTAGTATTAGGGGTCGGGGGTTAGTATTAGGGTTAGTATTGGGGTTTAGAGGGTTAGTATTAGGGTTAGTATTAGGGTTAGTATTGGGGTTTAGGGGGTTGACTTTAGTATTAGGGGTCGGGGGTTAGTATTAGGGTTAGTATTGGGGTTTAGGGGGTTAACTTTAGTATTAGGGGTCGGGGGGTAGTATTAGGGTTAGTATTAGGGGTCGGGGGTTAGTATTAGGGTTAGTATTAGGGTTAGTATTGGGGTTTAGGGGGTTAACTTTAGTATTAGGGGTCGGGGGTTAGTATTAGGGTTAGTATTGGGGTTTAGGGGGTTAACTTTAGTATTAGGGGTCGGGGGGTAGTATTAGGGTTAGTATTAGGGGTCGGGGGTTAGTATTAGGGTTAGTATTAGGGTTGGTATTGGGGTTTAGGGGGTTAACTTTAGTATTAGGGGTCAAAGGGTTAGTATTAGGGTTAGTATTGGGGTTTAGGGGGTTAACTTTAGTATTAGGGGTCGGGGGTAGTATTAGGGTTAGTATTAGGGGTCGGGGGTTAGTATTAGGGTTTAGGGGGTTAATTTTAGTATTGGGGTTAATTTTAGTGTCAGTATTGGGGTTTATTGTTACTATTGGGGGGGGAATAATTTATTAGGGGGGTTATTTTACTTTTACTTTTAGATTTGTAAGAGCTGACAGTTCAGCGCTGAACTGTCAGCTGTTACATAGCTGCAGCCGCGGTGAAACGGCCGCGTTATACTTCATTGCTGACAGTTCAGCGTTCTAACTGCCGCGCTGAACTGTCAGCGATGAAAATGCGGCGAAGAAGTGTCCTAGACCCACATAAGTATCCTTTAGCCCTGTTACTTGTATATTTTTTCATACATGTCCTTTGTTTCCCAGGCTTTGGTTTTGCTGTATCGTCCTGCAGGGTCCTGACCACTTCACCTCTGGTTCCACCTTCCAAGCCTGACCCTCAGATCTAAAGGATGGGACCAAACACTTCCCTGCTTTGGATTGTATAGCTGCTGCAGTCACAGGGTCTACCACACAAAGGCTCAAATAATATACATTTGTTAAATGACGTCTACCAAACCAAAAAGGTGCGAGCATGCTGAAAGTACAGTGTAATTGGCAATACATTGTATACAATGTGCTTCTCATACATTTGTCTTCAATAACAGCACCTTCACACATGTTTGGTAGGCCTTATTTTACACAGTGTATATTATTTGAGCCTGTGACCAACATGTTTCTTTTCCCTACCTGTGTTCTATGACTGTTGTAATAGTCTTGGCTGCTTAGCATTATTTCAAGCTCAGTTCGTAGTAGCTGGAGTGCCAAACACCTGCCTTCACAGCTGGAGGTAGGGTTGCCACCCCGCTGATATAAAATTGGCTTGACGCCAGTGTTAAGACCGGTGGGGGGTGGGGAGTGGTAATATCATGGCTGATATTTTTTTAAAGAAAATCTTGCAAAAACAAAATTAGAGCCACATCTCAGACCGAGAACAGATAGCACCAAATTAGACATGCACCATTACATATCCTCCCTCCCACAAGGACAGGCCAGACCTGAAATGCCTGGCAAGGCTCCTTTGGACGAGGAACACAGCAACCACACATGTACATTTCAACCACGTCAATGTGGTATGGCTGGTGTCCCTCTAGGAGCTGTGAGCCAGGGAGCTACATCTGGGCATACCCTGAATAGCCCGAGGTGAGAAAACCAAAATGGGATCCAAATCTCGGGAATAGACCGTTCTAATATAGCCTGCCCTATAGGATAATACCTATATGGGAGAGACATCACCCTAGCAGGAGGGTGAGTTACGGGACTACTGGAGGTCATGAAGAATAGTGAGGGTACATGGGTTTTACTGCTTTGTGGCTTGCTGGGTGTTTAAATAGTATGGAGTACAAATACTTGTGATGGCAGCCTTTCTCACTTCCTTCCTAACAATCATCCATATATTTATATACTCTCTCTATATAGAGACAAATAAGAAGATTTGCTTATTATCTCGATTGTGCATTGAACACTTCCCATTCCCAAATATTTATCAACATGCCATGCACTTACTCCTGATATGCACATCCCAAAATATTTCCTGGTGATTTCTTACCCTTGTTTTCCTGTATATGTTTGAATGATTGTACCTTGTTTTATAACGGGAGCAGTGCTATAGTTAGGGAAAGTCTTGCATGAGAGGTGATCAGATATACTGCATGTGTGCCATACATGGAACTAGTGTAATGAGACATATTACAATCATAAGAGTGCACTTAACTGTTGAGTCTGTTTTTTAAAATAAGAATATGCTTTACTGACCAAAAATGTGCTCAAGAGCCTGATATACTAAAGATGAACTATAAAAATGCCTTGTTCTTACAGGATTTTGTTTGCTCATTTTGGACATGGGTTACCCTATTATATATATTTTCATTCCACTTAAAGCAACATATAAAATAGGTTGATTGAATTATGCATATAAATTATTTAGTATATGATTAAATATATTAGATCAAGTGAACACCCTAATAAAAGGGTTATTTGCTGGAGGGACTTGATGAACAAATTGCTCCAAATTAACTCCACAACTTTATTAGAAATGCCTGCAGCTTCCTAGATTATCACAAAGCTGAACAATTATTTTTATAATTTTTTTTTTTATATATTAACATTTATGTGCTACTGTAATACCATTATCAGAGTTTGATGTTAAAAGGGCACACAAATATTTACTTCATAATTTCTTATATATGTTATTTCACAGTACTTCTGATTTTATTACTTTGTATTATAATAAAGCAATTTTATATTTTTACCATTTTTTGCCAAAATATCTGTAGATTGTATGAAAATGTATACATTCCCAAACTTAAAATTAATACATTTTATATATGAACAATTTAAAAAAAAAAAAACCCTCCAGGATGTGACTCCGATTGAGAATACATATGCCTACGTTTACAAATTTGGCAAAGATTTTAAAAGATGTCTTGTAATAAAGTGATAGCCTAATTTCTCTGAGATCCTAAATATGTCTTGATCGACATGTGAAACAAAAATACAAACAGACTTACATTTATATTTAGTATCTGAAATATAATAATACATGTAACATAAAAATATATGTTACCTGTCAAATAATCATCTAGTAAATGACATGGAAAATATATGACAATTAATATACTTTGAGTAGCAGAGGGTAATTATACATATGGCAATAATTTATTTCTCAAACAATGTTTTATTATTTTATAATATTTATTTTAATTTGCAGGCTTTTCAGCATATAAATTAAATCACTATACTTAGAAGACGATTTTAAAAATTGTAGCCCTCATTTCAAAATGCAATTAAAAGATGAGACTAATTAATCCCATAAGATCATCTGCTGGCAATTATAATTAACATTGAAGGTATTAAAAAAAGCAATCAAAACACTACGTTAGTGTTTGTAATTGTATAAAGAATAATTCCGTTTTTTTATTTCAGTTGACCTGTTTTTTTTTTGTATTTTGTTTATCAATGCAAAATAAAATCACATACATTTTTATTTAAACAACATGCTTTAAATTTCCAATATAATATTCCGTTGTACACAGAAATGCCTTCACATTATCAACACCAGTGACAAATCTGCCAAAAAGTGACTAGTTGATATGCCTTTTTTTATTGCTACAGCTGCCTTGTTTTTCTAGTCAAAATAAAGGAAAATCACAAGATCCTTAAAATAATAGCTGACAGCAGGTAGTTACTGAGAAATGCATGTCCCCGGCTCTTAACTTTGTAGCATACATTCACATGGCAGATTATAGGCTGAGATCTTCAGGTTGGTGACAAATACATTGGTAACAGCAGTCAGCTCGCCTAACTGTAAAAGGGAAGTCACTATTCCTCTTCTATGTGAATGTAGACCTGACAATTGAGATGAGAGGAGGCCCAGGGACAGCCTGCCAAAGCAACAGCACAAATAAATGCCAGACACGAGTGTCGCTTGATGTAGAATTACTAACATGGCTTCTCTCATCAATTCAAATATAGCTGCAATGTACAGTCAATCTTGTTGTTACATCAGACAAATGGATTTCCTAGAGAACTAGTTGACACGTTTGTTGGCGGTGCAGAGAGAATTTGTTTACAAATTGCGACATTTTAGGAGCCTCTCTATGCTGAGCTTTTCTTTCTGTTTGAAAGGCAGATGAAACTATTTGATTCTAGTAGACACTGTTTAGCGCTATCGGATTCCCCTACATTTACTGGCACGAAACCTCAGGCGTTCTAAGACAAGAGTGCTCACACATTTTGAATTTTAGCAATGCCTTTTCTCCTGGCGTACTGAAAAGACATTCATATACATATTTAGATCGCAGCATGGGCTGCTCATTGATGCTAAAGCACTCATATAACAATGCTATGTTCAAAGCAAGATGAGGAGTTACAGAAGCATTTTACCAGCTATCCATAAACACCAACAATAAAATGTGATCAGGGCCAAATCCTTTATTTATTTTTTTAATACAAATGTTTTGGCAATAACCCCACACTGATAAATTAAACCAGATATTCCCATTATAGCATGTTAGTGTGTTCTGTAGTGAATATTGGATCTAGCTCAGTTTACCAGTGCAATTTAATGGCAATAACTATGAATGCAGAGAGAAGAAAAATATCAGTGCGCTAAGCTATTGCGAATAATGCTTCTTACTTGGCGCTCTAGGACGAAGACGCCACCCAAATATTAATAGCATATAAACTAAATGGATGCCCAGCGCTCAATGCAAATGTGAGAACTTTATTGATCAGATGCAGGAAACATTTCAACTCTTGTGAGTTTTTGTCAGGCCTTGTTTCTAAAGCTAACCCTTCCCTCTCCTTAACTCTTTTCTGCTTCTCTTTCTTTTCTTTTCTCTAGTTATTTGCCTGCTTTTTCCTTCCCCTCCCTTCTCTAGTCCTTTATCTTATTATTCCTTCCCTTCTCTTCTATAGTCATTTACCTTATTTTTCCTTCCCTTCTCTTCTCTAGTCCTTTACCTTATTTTTCCTTCCCTTCTCTTCACCTCTCTAGTCCTTTACCTTCTTCTTAGGCAATGAAAATTGTGTCATTGACAGAAATTGAGTACACTGAGTTCAGAATGTGTCTGTGTGAAAATTGTGAAGATTACCAGAGCTCTAAAACATTGAAATATGCATCCAAAGTAGTATGAGGTGGCATTCTGTTAAAAAGAAGAGCACAACATAAAACTGATATTTAATTTAAACTAAATAATAAATGATTAATTGTATTCATTGATACATGTAATGACAAATCATAGTATTTAAGCTAAAATTGTGCCCCATCCACATATACAATTACGTTTATGTATGATAGTTGTTGTAAAAGATACAGAAAAGTAATGGGAAAGTGCTACAATTTCTAGGAACAAAAAAAAATCTGTATATTCTTATGTCTTCTATCTGGCAGTAATCATTAACACATTTCAACGTAAGTGAAGGAAAACTATCGAGGCCAGGAAGAATATATCCAACCATCATCTTCACTGAGTCCAGTGACTCTAGTGAGGGTTTGAATAGGCCAGGAAGAATCTATCCAACCATCATCTTCACTGAGTCCAAAGACTCTAGTGAGGGTTTGAATAGGCCAGGAAGAATCTATCCAACCATCATCGTCACTGAGTCCAGTGACTCTAGTGAGGTTTTGAATAGACCAGGAAGAATCTATCCAACCATCATCTTCACTGAGTCCAGTGACTCTAGTGGGGTTTTGAATAGAGCAGGAAGAATCCATCCAACCATCATCTTCACTGAGTCCAGTGACTCTAGTGAGGTTTTGAATAGACCAGGAAGAATCTATCCAACCATCATCTTCACTGAGTCCAGTGACTCTAGTAAGGGTTTGAATAGAGCAGGAAGAATCCATCCAACCATCATCTTCACTGAGTCCAGTGACTCTAGTGAGGTTTTGAATAGACCAGGAAGAATCTATCCAACCATCATCTTCACTGAGTCCAGTGACTCTAGTGAGGGTTTGAATAGGCCGGGAAGAATCTATCCAACCATCATCTTCACTGAGTCCAGTGACTCTAGTAAGGGTTTGAATAGGCCAGGAAAAATCCATCCAACCATCACCACTTCACTGAGTCCAGTGACTCTATTGAAGGTTTCAATACTGGCTAAATTATATTTGACCGATACATTCACAAATCTAAATGAACAATCCTTGGTATTACGTATTCAACATCAACTATCTTACTAGCTACCCAGTATGGTAAACTATAGTTATTGGAAACAATCTAAAAGGTAATTTATGTCAGGATCACATAAACATATGAGGGGTAATGTTCAAATGGTCTGGGTAATTAAAGGCACCAACATAGCAGGTGGCAATATCCTGTTTTTAAATTACATTTCAGCAAGTGAGCATAATAAATCCTCTTGTGTTATACATTTAGCTTGTAGCAACTATGTCTCACATTATTTTATTTGACCTCATTACTGCTAATCATTATCACATTTTAATAGCTGACAGAGTGAGTGAAATGGTTAATGTGGGATATCTTGCTGAAAGAGACCCTGTCAGGTTATTGATGGCAAATTAAAATTAATAAAGAAGATCTGTGTTGAATTTGAGGGACTAGAATAACCACAAGCATACAGATGATTGCAAAGGCCTCTGGGGTACTCTGTGAAGAATAATGTTTTTGGTGTACGTGTATTGTCTTGAAAGGAAAGCTAAAACTGCCAAATCTCTGCTTTTGCCTCGAAGACTCCCTCAAATAGGAGCTTTATTCTGTTGGCCCTCATCACTTGTAATTTATCCCTCTGAGAGTTCTATCCTGTTCTGTACACCTTCTCTCACTACTGTTATAATACTCTGTTTCCAAGGTTGTACGGTTTTATTTACCTCACTAAGAACCTCTAAAAAAAGAAAGTCATATAAACACAAACTTGCAGGTGGGCGGACAGTCTTCGTACCTTGTGTATTAGGTTTTGATTGTGTCTGAAGGAGCACGCTAAGTATATTTACTAAATCATGTATGCACTCGCCTTGTACTCGTCTAGTGCAAGTGTGCCGTGAATTTGTAAAAACAAGGACAACTGTTGTTTTGAATGTCTTGCAATCCAGACACACAGGAGATTTCATCAATTATGTCTTTGATTTCCAGAGATTTTTTTTGTAGATATGGTTATTGATTTTGTTTTTTGCTGTGTTTAATGAGTCGTTTAATTATTATTTTATTTTAAAAGAGATATTGTCAAAATTCAGGATGACCATCCTGGACACTTCATTTGGACTGAATAAATATGTGGATTTTATTTCCATTTTTGTACATTTCTTCAAAAAAGTGGAGCTTTTGCATTGAAGTGTTATAAGAGTGTGATTAAAAAAATACTGACACAGTCTGATCCGTTAAATCGCGCCAATTAAAATATTTGAGTTAAATCTGTGAGGTTCAGAGTGCTTTAAAAATAAGTGGTCACAGCTCTGTCTGGAAACCTCCATGTTGTTTCTAAACCAACTTGACTCAGGAGAGATTACGGTGCATATACATGTGAATCCCCTAGGATAAATGAAATGAGTGCCTTTACATAAAAGGATTCATATATCTTTAATCACTTGAAATTAACTTTCCTGTAGGTTAAAAATAACACAAATTTTTAACACCTACTTCTCATAAAAATGGGGCAAATAGAGGGCTGAAATAGAAAAATAAAGACAAATGGTAAGTTGTAAAAATGTTATTAGGAATGTAAAATGACATAACAACATAATACACCATTTGCATTGTGACCAGGAGACTAATAAACACAAATTTTCAAATATGATATTTTAAATATATGGTTTAATTATCAGTCAATATGCTCATGCTTCTTCAATTACTAATAGGGTGCACACATTTTCCCTGATCTTAATAGAATATGTTTTTTTTTAATTGTTTGATTAATTATTTTCTTCTTCAGGGGGCAGGCATCTTGGTTCAGGTGGGTAAGATCTTCACTCATCTGACCCAAGATTGTAAACATGACTTTCCCCTGACAGAGCCATACGGAGCAACGAGGGCTCAATAAGTTACTTTATTTGTATTCTTTCATTAAAGCATTTCTTTTTAAAATGCCTACACGCAGGGCCGATCCTAAGGTAACAGACGCCTGGGTGCAGTTTTTTCTTTTTGGCACCCTCCATGAGGGTGTGGCTATAGTACTAATGCAACCCCTTTTAGAAAAATTTAAATTCCAGACCTGCCCACTCAGACACATACATACGTGCAAACGTCCTTCTCTCATACTCCCATCCTGCCGCTTACTCAGACACGCACATGAAAAATTGTCTTTCACACTCCCATCTTTCCTCAGACACAGCTTACTCAGACACACACATGTGCAATCCTATCTCTCCCACACGAACATCCTGCCACTCACTCGGACACATGCGCAAACCCATCTCTCTCACACTCCCATCCTGCCATTCCCTCAGACACATGTGCAAACCCATCACTCACACTCCCATTTTGTCACTTACTCAGACAAACATGCAAACCCATCTCTCTCCCACTCCCATCTTGTCACTCACTCAGACACACACGTGCAAACCCATCTGTCTCACACTCCCATCCTGCCACTCACTCAGAAAGACATGTGCAAACCCATCTCTCTCCCACTCCCATCCTGCCACTCACTCAGAAAGACATGTGCAAACCCATCTCTCTCCCACTCCCATCTTGTCACTCACTCAGAAACACATCTGCAAACCCATCTCTCTCCCACTCCCATCCTGCCACTCACTCAGAAAGACATGTGCAAACCCATCTCTCTCCCACGCCCATCTTGTCACTCACTCACACACACACACACATGTAAACTCGTCTCTCTCACATGCACATTCAGCCACTCAGACAGACGTGTAATCCTGACTCTCACACACTATATATACATAAATATTTATTTTTTAATAAAAAGGGAGTCAAAAATCTGGGCAGAATCGGCTGAGATGGCAATTTTGCGAACAATGTTTAAATCATTTATCATCATTTAACAAAATGTGTATTTTTCCATTGCAAAATAGAATAACTGTTTATTTAGGGGTTTACTCATAAAAGAGAGAAGAGCAGGGAATTGAGATGGGAATTCCACTGAATGGGAAAAAAAATTCAACTCTGCTACTTTGGCCTTATTTTGAAATTCCCATCTCAATTCTCTGCGATTCTCTCTTTCATGAATAAAGCCCATAATATAATGAAAAGCAGCACAATTCATAATGTATGGTTTTAATACTATAACGAGGTACATGTGATTTGTAATGCCATGTGTATAGACGTTTATTGCCATCAATATAAAGACTATGTACAAAGATGAATCACTATTATTCATGTTAACTGTGATAATCAAGTGTGAAAATAAAAATAATATGAGATGATAGCATTGTTTTTATTTTCACACTTGCTTATCACTTTCAATACGAATAATAGTAATTAATCACATTTTCTCCTAGTAATCACACTGGGATTCACACTCTCTTATACTCACAATCACATTCTGCCACTTCACACACACTTACACTCTGACACTTCACACACACTTGCACTCTGACACTCACATATACTTAACTCTGACACTCACATACACTTACACTCTGACACTCACATACATTTACACTCAGTTTATACTTAAAAAAAAAACCGAGTTGCAGTCTTTGTATTTTTTTACATAAAATAGTCTTGCCCCACGGATATTGTGCTTACCTAGCAGTCCAGAGACCCAGATTGTAGCAGAATGGAGTGAAAGTCTGTAGTAGGAGCCAAGAAGCTGCTGATAAGGCAGCTATTCATTCCTAAGCTTGAGGAGGCGGAGTCGCATGTGAGCCATAGGGCCAAGCGTGAGGGGGCGTAGCCTGATGCTGGACTGCCACTGATGTACCTTTGTCTGGCAAAGCGCCCGGGCGATGTGCACCTGCCGAGGATCGGCCCTGCCTACATGTGATTAAATCTTTCAATTAAACATAACTTATTTTTTGCAACAGTTGTCCTTTAAACAGGCAGCAAAACCCTGAAAAACTCGGATCCTGACAAAAGACCACTGAAAGGCTTAGTAGTGGAGTTGATCAATTCTGGGGGCTTAAATGTCATGGAGACCTAATAATATGATTTTATTTGCAATTGTAATATTAGGTATTCACTGACAGAAATGGGAACATGTTGAATATGGTTATTTGTTGCTTATTCTAAATATCATTGGAACAACCTCCAAATGTCACATTTAACACCTTATAATGTACCTTACAAGTACCTTAATCATATTCCATAAACTACAATAAGAAGAAACAACAACCATATTTCTAAAACATGTCATTACTCATGAGAAGCAGAGTACAACACAGAGACAATTATCTCCAAAATTCTACTTGCATTTAACATTTTATTCAGTGTGAGATGAAAATAGCACGCTGATTAGTAGAACAGGCTATATTTTTAGTTGTGAAACAATTAATTATAAATAAGGCTTATGTTCACACAAAAAGCAAGCTATATATATATTTTTTTTAATGTATGTGTAGTTGTTCCGGCAATCCATCATCCACAATTGATGAGTTCTATAAGGGTCTGTTGGTCTCAGGAGGTTACAGCATGCGAGACCTCATTACCAAATTGAAATTAGTTGTAACATGTGATGTTGCAAATTTTAAGGTAGAGCCATGGACGGTGTTATATTGTGTATTTTAATATACCCAAACTGGTGTGTTCATGTGTGTAATACAAAGTCACATAATGTTACTGATTATTAAATGTTCGACTCCCAAGAAAATAGAAGCTCTGAGTTTCAGATCCAGTTGGATCACTTTGGTGATCTGAGTAGCTCTCGAATTCGGACTACTCAGAGACCACCGAAGTGATCTCGAATTGGCATGAAAATCATCCAATGTGGCCAATGGTAATTTCAGTCCTCCCCATAGACGTATATGGAGAGGACTTCAGCTTATTTCGGGGACATAGAAGTAAATGGTAAATAGCCCCATATAAAAATTGGACACATTAATTCAATACATAAAAATAAATAAAATCAACATAAAATAAAATATTTTTTAGTAAAATCTGGAAAGTCTTATATTAATGTAAATAAGCTATTATAATATATAACATTAATATATTATAATTGTAAATACATATTTTTATGTTTAAAATATGTTTACTATAATTATTCTACACTTTTCTGTTCTATTCTTCAGCTAAAATCTGAAGAATTGAAGTGGCTGAAATTCATAAATTTTTGCTTATTGAGGGGTCTCAGCACTTTAAGAGTAAGCAAAATCCCTAGGACTTTTCTGTCCCAAACTGAATGTGGCCAAAAGCCATGCGATCCTATGTATGCAATATTAGTGATCTGGCAAGACATGTGGGTGCTGCGATGTGGTGCTGTGGCAAGTACTACCTATTTAGGTGCTGGAGTAAGCGATGAGTACCATCTGGGTGCTGGAGTAAGTCCTGCATGCCTTCTGAGCAATGGAGTAAGTCCTGGGTGCCATCTGCGCACTGTAGTAAGTTCCTAGATTACATCTGGGACACGTCCTGGGTTTCATTTGGGAACTGGGGTAAGTCATGTGTGCCATCTAAATCCTAGGTGTCATTTGGGCAATGGGGTAAGTCCCGGGTGCTAGAGTAAGTCATTGGTGCCATCTAGGTGCTGGGATATATCCTGGGTGCCACCTGGGAAATGGAAAAATATATCCTGGGTGCCAAATGGATTCTGGGGTAAATCCTGGTGCCATCTGAGTTCTTGAGTAAGTCCTGGGTGTCTTTTGGGCACTGGAGTCCTGGGTGCTTGAGTAAGTCGTGTGTGCCATCTGGGTGCTTGGATAAGTCATGGGTGCAAACTGTACACTCAGGTAAGTCCTAGGTGCTAGGGTAAGTCCTGTGTGTGTAATTTGGGTACTGGAGTAAGGCTGGCGAGTGGAATCTGGAAGCTGGGGCCGGTCCTGTGTGTGTAATTTGGGTGTTCTGGCAAATTCTAGGTGCAATCTGGATGATGGGGTAAGTTTTAGGTGTAATATGGATGCTGAGGTAAATTTTAGGTGAAATCGGGATGATGGGGTAATTTTTAGGTGCAATCTGGTTTATGGGGTAAGTCATGGGTGCAATCTGTGTTCTGGGTCAAGCCCTATGTATGCAATCTTAGTGCTTGTGCAAAAACTATAGGTACAATGTGGGTGCTGCAAGGTGATGCTGTGGCTAGTTGTGTAAGTGCAATCAGGTGCTTGCGTGCAATGGCAAGGGATGTGGGTGCAATAATGAAAGGTGGGCAGGAGAAATTGTCTGAATGGAGCAGGGGAAGGAAATAAAAATAAAAAATACATTACATTTTTTTATTATCTGAAAACTACACCTTAAAACTGCCTGTGAATGCAGGGTGGAGCATCATGAGAGTGGCCCACACAATATCTCTGATACAAATCTTACTGATAAATGTTTCTGATTCAAGATTAATAAGCCTTCCAGGCAACATCTTTGGTGTAATAAATAAGGTCACAACCTAGATGCCATTTCAATTATAGGTCAGTTATTGGTTAATTTAGGATCAGTAGCAATCCTTATGAAGAATGCCTATTCTGTGCTTTTTCTCTCTCAGGAAGCAGAGGTAACCCTGGTGGTCAATGACTTGTTTCATAAGGAAAAGAAGAGTTAATTAAAAAAATATATATAGGAAAGCCCCCTTATAATATGTTTCTTATGTCCAAATGTCTCTGACATATGCATTGTGAAATCGTCCATTTTTCTTAATTTTGTGTTTGGAAAAACCGTCTATGTAAACTACTTAAAATAAGTGAGTTGCATTAGTCATTAACTTCCTATCTCAATACGGAATGTTAATATTACTATGCAAATGTACATCTACAGGATGATAAATGTGTTACATTTCTAGCCAGCAAACTATGACTGTGAAGTATGGTTTGAGGTATTTAGTGGGTACAGTTTATATCTCTCTTGTAAATAATGCATAAACTATGTAGATGCTGTCAAAATATGATTAAACCATTAGCTTAGAATTTTCATAGTTAAAAATGTGTTCAGCATGCTCTTCATAATAATTCATTCTTAAATGCAAAGGCCATTATGAAATATCCCTTATTCAAGTGAATATTGTGATGTGACATAATGATTTTGCTTAAAACCAAGTTAAATGAGGAGTAAAATTAAACAATATTGCATGAATTGTGTTTGACTAATTTTGTGTCACATTATATTAGCCAACCTTTCAAAAAGTGTATTAATGACAAATAGTGTACGACTGTCAGTACTTTATTCAATTGTACAAGTCCCCCTAAGTCATTAGCTTTTAAAAGATTCATTTTAGTCGCAGATTGTGTAGCCAATGGCATTTTTATGACATCTTTTGTTTATAATGTGTTTTCAGTGAGTTAATATGCATTTTTAAAATACTGTTCAAATCCTCTTGGTGTCATTTATTGTAAAATATATGTCTGACCATTGAGAAGATATCTTGAAATGTATAAAAGGGAATTGACAGAGCACAGATATTTAAGTATAGTACCATTCCTCCTTCTGTGTCTGAAGACCTTTCCCATATTTCACTTGGTTTCTATGAAAGTAAAGTATCCAATATTTCCTTCAATATGGTGGTATTAGTACTTAGTAAATGCAGAACAATGTAATAATCAGTGGAGTGTGTTTAAATACATATCAGCTGTCAAAACTAGAGTTTTCATCTGATTAAGAGAATCTCCTACATTATTCTTGAATCAATTTCTATCCTACCCTTTAATGTGAAGAGATGCCAGAATAGGTTTCCGGACTGGGCAGTATGAAATTAATGATACAGAGGTCCAGCTTAGTTTTTCATACAAGATGGGGCAAACAAAGACCTGGGTAGTTACATGTCACCATTTGGACAACAAATGGTGCCTACATAGTGCACTTCTCTCAAAGTATTTATATATAGGTTGACATAAAATCATATTCCAACAATTCATTTAGATTCTACAAATTGTGTCTTCTTGAAAACTTCAGTGGACCATCTCTTTTATTCCAGCTATTTTGGAGGCTGGGTCACGGGCTAGGAAGTGAGCTGTGCTAGATGACAATCACAACCTCAGGTTCCAGCCCCCAATCTAAAGTGATTACAGATGATTATTTTAGATTGATTTTAGCCTTAAAAAAGGAGGCAGCACAGTAACATGCATGAAGCACCTGCAGTCAAGGACTAAAATAATCCTGTGCAGTTTAATGGAATCTGGGTAACAGTGCCAGAAAAGTAGATGCGTCAATATTAACATGCCTGGAAACAATAAAACTAGAAGAACAGCAGGAAAAGTATAGTCACCAAGCAATGAAGGTTTGGTCTAGGTCTCAGAACATTAAAGTTCAACACAAGCACATATCAGAGAGTGAGGACAGGTGTATCGCGTATCACACTTTAATCTGTGTAAGCCACCAGAGCACAAGTGTGAGCTTTCAAGTTATCCGGGTGACTCATGCTGCTATAAGAGTGTGTCCATAAGTCACAGGGAAGGTATGTATCACCATGTTGTCTAAAGCCACCTCTAATCTATTGGAGCAAATTCTACTTTTGTACAATGGTAAACTATATGCCACAGGCTCTACAGGACTCATGTGGCAGTACATTACTAAGGATTTAAATATGTTGTCCATTGTCTACACATGCAAGTAGAATAATTACAAACATGTGCATATCTATGCAGTTATCCCTAACTCTCTTTATTTCTTTCTATATGGGAGGGTTGCCATGTCTGAAACATTCATTTGCCCTCAATTCCAAAACTGACGTCTTTTTTTTTTTTTTTTTTTAATAAAAATAGATGTAGTCGATAGATTTTCTAGTGTGGATACCAAGAATTATTACTTTAAGAAGCAGATGTTCTGTAATGTAATGCTCTTGGAATAATGTTTACATTCTGTACTGAGAATCACTGGTTGACCTTTACATAGAACTACACTAACCCCAACACAGTGATACAGCGTCTTTGCTGATCATATGAAGGGATTTAAAAGACTGTGAAATACAACAGTCCTTAAAACCATGTACAAAGTAATAAAACTGATGAAGTATAATACAAACATCATGTAGCTATCTACACCTTTTTCCAAAATGTCTGCAATATGATTAGGATTTTACTGGCTTTGCAATCCTGGCTTTCCGATATATTGTCACAGATACCATGGCTTCCTTCTATAATATGGTGCAACATTTTCTTAGAAGAGTGCACATGAAAACCCAATGATTAACAAAATGACAACGAAGAAAGAGCCATGAAATTTGGCTCTTGGTTGATATTTCTCGAGACCTTACTATCAAATATTAAATGTTTTAATGTTCCTCTTGTAACGTTGTGTTTATTGCTAATCCAGGTTGGTTTTATAGAGCAAAACAATGTTATTACAGCTAGTATTTGTAATAACTATCCTACGAGTTCATGCTATAACCAACCAACATATTTCACAAAGAGTTGTAGAATTACAATTCTTGAAAGGATAAAGTCATAAATCACAAACACCTAAATAGACATATATTGTAGAGAATTTGTTTACAGCTATTTAAAAGTTGAATAGTTATTCCTACAAGTTTAGCATCCGTGTGCCAAGAACATAAATGGTAAATATCAATCTACTCTTTCTTGATTGCCAAAATGTCAATAAGTTTTAATTAGTAGGATTCCTGAATTAGCCTACATTTTTTTATAAAATGTTCTTTACACAAATATCATTCTCATATTTGATCTATACATTATTATTTGTGCATGTGTTAAATGATATGCTCGGCCTTACACCAGCAGCAATCCAATCAATGTTTTTTTTTCCTTATAAGAAACAATAAAATGTGTGCTAAGTGGCCATCTGCAAACATTTAACAATACAACTTTTTTTGTAGAATGAATTCACTCCAGAAACTTTCCTAGATAGTTACTTTTTATGGCTGCTGTAGTTTGCATAGTATTAGCCCTAAACACTTCAGTAAAATGCCTCTCACTTTGATTAAACCTGACCACTTTTGCTTGACATTTGTCTGATGAGCCATGCTTTTCCCACCTTTCATCTTAGTCACACCCACGAAAACGTTTGTTGTATTTTCCCATATATAGGGGACTGCCAATAGAATCTCTGCTTGAAATGTAAACAAGCCCTATGTATTGACCGTAGGCAATTTCATTTGTATGAGCTCCTTAATGTCCAATAACTTTCATGACTAACTTATCACAAATAATTACATATGATTTAGTAATTTTTCATGCATTAATGTACTAAAACATTGATACATTCTATGTATTGCTTTGAATAATTAAGGCCCTGACTGAGCTTTGGGGTTGAGCACCCCACTCATGACAGGTATTCCATAAATAGGGTCCAAATTGTAACTCTCTTAGAAATATTTAGGTATAGGATGGACCAACATTGGAGTACTTTGATTCAGTGGAGGGCTTCTAGAGGACATAGTCTTAAATTAGAGAGGCAAAGATTTAAAAGTAATATCAGAAAGTATTACTTTACTGAGAGGGTAGTGGTTGTATGGAATAGCCTTCCAGCGGAAGTGGTAGAGGTAAACACAATGAAGGAGTTTAAGCATGAGTGGGATAAGCACAAGGCTAACCTAGATATAAGACCGGGAACGGGGGACTAATAAAGTATTTAGAAAATTGGCCAGACTAGATGGACTGAATGGTAGTTATCTGCCGACACATTCTATGTTTCTAAGCATGGTATGGTCATATAATGTGACCAAACAGCTGTTTTTATATAGTTTTGAGAAACTGTAGTTTTAAGATCTAACATATTTTGAGAGTGTGCTTATCCCTTTATGTATTTTACGAAATCATTGGGTGTAAACTAGTATATATATTTTTGAATGTATAGTTTTTAGTCACATGAAATGTTAACTTTTAAATGTAAAATGTGAAAATTCCACAGTACATAATCACCTTTTGTGAATGTTACTTTATCATGAGAAATTGCTTTGCTGTTTTTTTTATTTTTTATTTAATGGAAGGAACTAAAACCTGCTCCATACTCTTTATAACATTGGATATGATTGTATTCTTCAAACTAATTATACACGGCCTTAGCCAAATAAACAATGCTGCATTAATTGCCTGTCTACCCCACATTATTTTACAGATTGATGAGGCTTTTGTACAGACATAACCTTTATGATAATGTCCAATGCTGAAATTATGATTTTGCCACCAATTATTTAGAAACAATATTTAAATTAATGCTTGTCTTAACCTGAACATACAACAATATAAATAGCACTAATAATGTCATTTCAGTCTTAAATTTCTTAAGAATATATATGGTGTCATTCAGTTTCATAAACAATAATATACCGTCACTTTAATTATTATTATTTTGTTATTTAAAGCTTCTGTTTCTGAGAAACAGGTTTTTACAGAATAGAATATAGAATGCTGCTGACAAATTATTCAAGAAATAAATATTTTTTTTATAAAATTGAACCATACACATTATGTTGCTTCTATGTTATTTCAACATTTTCCCTATTGGGTATATAATCCCCTGGTACATGTAGACCATGTTTTCAATAGACTGTAGTTGCACATAGAGCAAACATTGGTTTACTTGACTTGGGTGTATGTATAATACAGGATCCTAATGGTCAGGATCTTGGAGTTAGCATTTTTTAATGAAGATAGATCAAAGCAGACTTTCGTTCTTAAAGGTCAGCCATGGTTGCATGTTTGGGCTTCTTTGTTGTACACAAACCTTTTTTTATGGGAATAGTGAGAAAAAACCTCCAGCTGTGTTGGGACACTATATACAATACACATAATGTAAGACTTAAAAGAGATGGATGTCAATAGTGTGATGTACTCTGCATGTCTGTAACCGTGTAGCCAAATAATTGTCTACTAAAAGGATCATGTTTTAAGAACCATCAATATAAACATGATATTATTCACATGTACTTTGAAATTAGAATTAGTCTTCCAGATGATCTGGCTGAGGCAATATATTTTCTCTCTTTTTATAATGACCATACACAAACGTGTTCCTGAGCAGAACATTCTAGAATAGCACACCTCTAATGTAGAGAAAGGCTCACCTCAAATGTAGAGAATAGCTCACCTTCAATGTAGAGAATAGCTCACCTCGCATGTAGAGAATAGCTCACCTCCAATGTAGAGAATAGCTCACCTCGTATGTAGAGAATAGCTTACCTCCAATGTAGAGAATAGCTCACCTTGTATGTAGAGAATAGCTCACCTCGCATGTAGAGAATAGCTCACCTCCAATGTAGAGAATAGCTCACCTTGTATGTAGAGAATAGCTCACCTCTAATGTAGAGAAGGGCTCACCTCCAATGTAGAGAATAGCTCACCTCGTATGTAGAGAATAGCTCACCTCCAATGTAGAGAATAGCTCACCTCGCATGTAGAGAATAGCTTACCTCCAATGTAGAGAATAGCTCACCTTGTATGTAGAGAATAGCTCACCTCCAATGTAGAGAATAGCTCACCTCCAATGTAGAGAATAGCTCACCTCGTATGTAGAGAATAGCTCACCTCTAATGTAGAGAAGGGCTCACCTCCAATGTAGAGAATAGCTCACCTCTAATGTAAAGAATAACTCACCTCTAATGTAGAGAATAGCTCACCTCTAATGTAGAGAAAGGCTCACCTCAAATGTAGAGAATAGCTCACCTCCAATGTAGAGAATAGCTCACCTTGTATGTAGAGAATAGCTCACCTCCAATGTAGAGAATAGCTCACCTTGTATGTAGAGAATAGCTCACCTCTAATGTAGAGAAGGGCTCACCTCCAATGTAGAGAATAGCTCACCTCGTATGTAGAGAATAGCTCATCTCCAATGTAGAGAATAGCTCACCTCGCATGTAGAGAATAGCTTACCTCCAATGTAGAGAATAGCTCACCTTGTATGTAGAGAATAGCTCACCTCCAATGTAGAGAATAGCTCACCTCCAATGTAGAGAATAGCTCACCTCGTATGTAGAGAATAGCTCACCTCTAATGTAGAGAAGGGCTCACCTCCAATGTAGAGAATAGCTCACCTCTAATGTAAAGAATAACTCACCTCTAATGTAGAGAATAGCTCACCTCTAATGTAGAGAATGGCTCACCTCCAATGTAGAGAATAGCTTACCTCCAATGTAGAGAATAGCTCACCTCCAATGCAGTTGTGAACACTACAGAGTTGATTTTTATAGTTGTAGACTTAAGATATACAGTGAAATTATATGAGGTATAGTTAAATATTCATTAATATGTGAAAGGTTGGTATCTGCTGGGTAGTTGGTGTGACAAACCAGAGCTAAGATGTTGTAAGGTGATCACACACAAGATCACACACGTGTGATCCGTTTGTGGCCCCTTTAACAATGCAGAAAAACAACAAGCATTTAAACTTGAAACATAAAACATCCAGTTGCAGAGTCCACTACTCCTGTGCAGTTTATACAGTTTTTACTACAGAACTACTGTCCCATCTAGCATGTGTCTTCTTTACTCAAAGCCTTGATTCCATCTCTACAGACATCAACAAATGTTTTTGAAATAACAGCACATTATTAACTGTTGGTAATTGCTTCAAATGTTCCAGCTTGCAAAGTAGTGCAGGTGGCACATTGTTCAAAGTCAGAGTACCGGATGTCAGTTACAACTGTCACACTGATAATCTGTACGGGGGCAAAGAGGGCAGTGACAAGTTGTTTGGGAATACAGAGGGTAGTGACACACTTCTTGGGGCAATGATAGGAGTGGTAAGTTGTTTAGGGGCAAAGGTGGCACGGACAAAATGTTTGGGCTCACATATGGCAGTCAAAACAGGGGTGATGCGCTTAGTGTTGAAACATAAATTGTATAATATACCTTAACTTAAGGTCCAGTATTGATCCAGTAGTACATAAAAAAAATTTTTAAAAAATTGTGTAATACCGATTATGGTAATTTTTTGGGGGCAAAGGTGGCACTGCTAAAATGTTTGGGCATAAATATGGTAGTGACAAGTTGTTTGGGCACAAATATTGCAGTGGTTAGTTACTTGGGGGCCAATATGGTTATGACAAGCTGTTTGGGGGCAAATGTAGCACTAACATGCTGTTTGGGAAAAAAGATGGCAGTGACATTCTGTTTGGATGAAAAGATGATAGTCACCAGCTGTATGGGGATAAATGACAATGACAATGTGTATTTGGACAAAAATGGCAGTGACACAATATGTGTGGTCCAAGATAGCAGGGACAAGTTGATTGGGGACAAAGATACTACTGACAAGCTGTTTGGAGATAAAAACAACACTGAGTGCAAATAAATAAACATTTTATTGGTAAACTGAATGATATTTGTTAGTTTTAATTATTATGAAATAACCTGATGGCTGTGGGCGTGTTTTGATGGGCATGGTTTTGGTGGGTGTGGTTTAGTGGGGAGAGCATTATTGTATCTTTGGACCCAGGCAGCACAATGTCTTAGCTGGCCCTGTCAGCTGGAAATTTCATCTGTGCAGCTGATCCTTTTCATATTGTGATGACCAGCATTACTTCACGTCACTCAAAAACCTTATTCTATCTCTCATTGAACTGGTTTATCAGCCTTCTCATATTATCTACACAGAAGGCGGGTAAAATTACAAGGCTGCCTCTATATGAATCACAATGCAAACATGTTGGTAAATAACAGTATTATTGTATGACTCTTGTTTGGGGGTATATTTAGTAAATAATGTCAGTCCTAGAGGCGAGTTTCTATACACAGAATGGGAGTCCTTCACACACATAGTAATTCTCTTTTGACTCCTAGATGGAATCACTGTTAACCTGTCTTTCTTTCACTGTATGTTGCTGTAGGAACTCATGTAGACTTGTCTACACTTACTAATTGGATATGAAGTCCCATAGGTTTTATTGATGGATAGATAATACCAATTTATCATTCTACCATGATCCTAAACCCTCTTTCACAGCTCACTTGTGTCTATAGAGTCTTCACTCACTATCCCTTCATGCTCTCACTGCATGTACAGAACTCATCTTTTTTTTTGTAACAGGATATGAACTGGTATCAGGGGCCACACAGCCACAAATTCTATGTATGAAGGTAAACTGGCACACAGTCATCATACGTTAATGCCAAATGATACATATCTTTTCATACATATTGGCATGAATGGCTGCTTAATAGCACAGGATGTTTACTGCCAGCATCAAGCTTAATTTACTCATACCTCCCAACCTTTCCCCCCGGAAATGCTGGATGCATCACACTGACAGTGCTACTGTGCACATACAGACCTCTGCGAATAAGCAGTATTCATTCTCTGGACTTTGAGTCAGACAGTTGGGGAACATGTTTAAATCAATAAAGGTATTGGGGGTTCTGGCCTTTAAGCATAATTGTTAATCAACCCATTCTTGCTACACCTCACAAGACATCCTAGTTGCCAGATCAGCAAAGTATTTGGATTGACACACACATGGATATGACTATGTACAGCCAATGGTCTGGGTATGTTTCTTTTAAATAGCACTCAGTTAAATTACCCTCCTCACAAGCCACTTTATCAAAACATCCAAGCAAGAAATGTATACTTTTAATGTGTTTGTATATTTTACTTTATATTTGTTTTATATAATTATATGTTTATATTAGTGTAAATGTACTTGCCAATGTTAATACATGATGCTATGCAATATATTACACACACACACACACACACACACACACACACACACACACACACACACACACACATATATATATATATATATATATATATATATATATATATATATATATATATATATATATATAAATATATATATATATATATATATATAATGCTTGTGTGTATATATATATATATATATGTGTGGGTGTATATATGATTATATACATATATGATTTAACACATGCCATGTGTACATATGTGTCTGTGTATTGTTTTAATAAACCAAATTATTAGAGCACCTTTAATTATAGATTCCTATTAAAAGAAATGAAAGAAATTCAGCAAAGTATATTTGCCGTTCAAATTAATTTTAACATCCTCAGGATTAAGTCTGCTTAAAGAGTCACTTTTCTTGCCTTTAACATCATTGTAATATGCATTAGAGATTGAGAGGATCCAATTGTGAGATGTTAGGTTATAACCCAGCTTCTGTTTGCCATGTAAAGGCTACTAATGGAGTGGGGACAAGATTTATTATAGTTAAGATATCCTGCGTAACATTAGCCTTGTCGTTCCATTAATAATGATTGCTCATGAGCCATCTATTTGGCATCTTTGTTGTTCTGAAAACTTAAAACTCACAGCACAATGCTTTATGATATTCTACATTGCTCCCTGTGGGCATTCCTCACTATTATCCCATTTGGTTATATTCAAAATCGCTGCCTCCTGAGAGAGCATTAGGGGTGACCTTTAACCCTGCAATATTCCTGGTTCAAATGTTATAATAACATGTAGTGAATATTTACAAGCATACTTATATTATAATAGAGTGCCGCTGTGAACATTAGCACATATTTTCTGCTCAATCAGGCTTTGATGTAGAGCTTGGTTTTTACCCTTGAGAGAATACAGTCCCCAATAAGCTGTGCTTGTGAAACACCATTGAACCTAAACAGCTTACATATCATAAACTGACTGAATGCAGATTAGCCAGCAAACATATACATTTGAAATATTATAAGTCCCAGTAGCCGGGGTAATGTCTAGAAGAGTATTTCCTCTAGAGATGTACTTACCTGCAAAAGGTAGAAGTCTAGTTAAATGGATCAAAAGAAAGACATTACGCAAAATTAATAAGCTATTGTGACAGGAGGTGGATTGGTTTCCACTACTATTAAGTGTTTCATTATACTGTCTGTATTTATGCAGCAGGGAACTTTAAACAATGGTGCAGCCTGCCTCAGTACTTCATGGGATATTTATATTGTGCATTGCAAGTGAATATAACAACAGTACATGTCTAGATGTAATAATAATTAAATTAAAATAGTATTTTAATATTCAACACATGAACTTCTGCATACGCTACAAAGGCAGAAAGAAAAACAAAACAAATGTAAAATAAAAATACAGTACTAATTATTAGCACAGTGTAAGAATAATAAATGCAAGGATAAAGTTCCCCCCAAAAAACATTGGCCAAACACAAGAAAATCGGAACAGGTCTGTTGTTTGCGTAGGCCGGAGCTCTGATTATCCTTATGGCCCTCAAAGGGTTAGGCGATTTGCTGGATGGATATTGTTGCTTTTTAGAAGCAGCGGGAAAAATAAAATAGGTATTACTAAAGGCAACAGATCTGTATGTCAGGAAGGTTAGGAAAAGAACAAGGAAAGAAAGTAAATATGTTTCTTAGAAGAAGTAGCAACTATTTGAAAGGCCAAGAGGGCAGCTTTAATAAAATAAAGGAACACGTTGAAAGAGGAGAGGATAGTCGCTTCAATCAGGTGAGCTAAAAGGGTCTAAGCACATAATAAGATGTGCTGAAGCTCAGGCCAAGGCGTAGGTAGCACTGGCAAGAAATGACGGGCCAAACAACATATAAGTACACAGCAAAAGAAGCCAGAGGAAGATATATCTGAACTAAATGGTTCAAGGTTTAACAGCTAATACTATTTTTGATTGTAGTGGCAGAAAATTGAGAGGGGTCATTGATTGAATATTGATAGACAACACAATATAATGAGACTGTCTTTTAACAAAGGAGACAAACAGTGTTCGTACAAGGATAATACATTTATAGGGTGTGTGTTACACGACATAGGGAAAGTGTAACCAAAATATCTAACCAGTTGACACAAACATGGGCGTTCAGAGTCTAGCTGCTCGCTGGCTTGTTTTTTGACGCTGAGCCACTATGGCAGATTTTTGTAAAGGCTTACATTATTTTGGAACATACATCAGCAAAGTAAGATATTAATAAAATATCAAAACACAGAGTAAAAAATAATAGCGGTGGGAAATAATGAGAAATTAACAGATGGCATGTATTATTTTACATATATAATGATCTACTGTCCATTTATTTTCTTGTTACATCTTAAATTTAAATAAAGAAATTAGTAAGATAAAATATCACGTGCCATAGACAATGTGTAAAAAGAGACCAATTTCCTACCTTTGCCAACAACTAATCCCTGGCAGCCACCAATTGATTTCCATCAATTGATCTTACATGTATTCTAGAATGCAAGGTGTAGGAGACTAAATAATAATAATTTTGTTGACTAAACATTTTCATCATAGTTTTTGTCAACTGCCTGGTTTCAGAGAAAACTCAACAAAAACTAAATAACAGTAGGACTAAAACTATAACTAAAATCCAATGTAATTTTCATCAACTGAAGAAAATGTGATGAAAATGTTGGGGAGAGACTACTGCATTTTCCCATTTGGCCTGGTTCTGGTTTCCTTGGATCTCTGCCAAAGCCCAGTCCCCTGACTCTATCTGCAGCTGGATTGGCTGAGACACAGGCTCCCTGTGCCTTTCTGCCCCCTGGAATAATGCCCTGCAAACCACAGAGGAAGAGGATACTCCTCTATCTGATTCACCTGATACTGTCACGTGAGTGTTTCCCCTCCCATCTCCCTAGCAAGTTAATTAAACACCATGTAAGAGTCTTATCAGATGTGTTCCCTCCCTTACTGCTGAAGATTTAGTCAACTAAAATGTACTAAAAAAATTCAGATGAGTATAATACAACTAAACTGAAATGGCATTTTAGTCAAAAGACTATGACTAAAACTAAATTGAAATGTGCCATCACAATTAACATTGGTAAGAGCCAATATATTTGGTCCTCAAAAGAATTCAGCAAGTTTGAAAGAAAAATGGGTATTATCTAGTTATTGTCACCAGTCTGGCCAAATTAATAAGTTTTGCACTAAGCCCATGATCTTCTGGCCTTGGAACAAAAATGATGTGCACTCCACACTCCAATTGATGCAAATAAGAAGGTGCTTTAATGTGTGCAAGGCAGACTGAACAAAAGTCCAAACAGTATAACAGGGGAAAGGAGACCACACCTTACGCGTTTCGCGGATGATTACGTTTAATCATAGGCAATAATACGTGAAAATGTGTAAGGTGTGGTCTCCTTTCCCCTGTTGTACTGTTTGGACTTCTGGAGTGTGGAGTGCACATAATTTTTGTTCCTGTCTACTATTCATGCTTGATCAGCGTTGTGGAGCACCCGCCTTTCCATTCAAAACGGGATATCTATTACAAATTGCTAGTAAGTGGAGCTGGCTAGCACCTGGAAAGTGTTACCTTTGGATCTTCTGGTCTTGCCAGTTCAGTTTTAGGGTACAAATCTTAAAACGCTGGTCTCACCACTTTAGTGGTGACACAATATAGCATGAACCTAACCCAACTTCCCACTGTAACCCTAACCATAACGCTAATGTTTCTGCTGATTACTCCAATTGTAACACTTTGTTCAAGTGCAATATAAAAGCGTGAAATGCATGTGGCCAACTCTGTTTCCTTTTGGTTCCCTTCCACATTTACCACACTTATTTTTGGAGTCATCTAATTGGTACTCTAGATAAGTTAGAAAATTAGTTTTTATTTTCCAAACAAATGTTGATGTTCTGAAGCTGGGCAGAAAGCAGAGTAAAACTGATGTGATAGGCAACTCTGGCACACAAAACCCTCTAAACCAGGTTACTGTGGCCAAATAACAAAAGGGTAAGTACCTTCTAGTGCTCCAGTTCTGTCATGATCCATCTTGTGATGGCATTCAAATTAATACAGCTGTTGTAGTCCTCGTGGGATTAGGATTCCGAGATATTTACTCTTATAGTGCGGCCTTATTGAATATGGTTGGCAGGGAGACTTGTATCCTAACTAACTGTGCTTGTACTTTAGCATCATATCATTTTTATATTGCAATGTCAGCACAACATACAACACACATTATCTTACGGCAAAATTAAGTTATCTAACAGGAAATCATAGCTGAGTTTTAAAATGATATGTACTTCTCCCATGCATATTATACTCAAATGCATTAAAAAAGCTGGTTCTCCTATTGCATCTGTGGTTTATATTTGTGTCGGTAGTGAGTTAAATTGCCTCTGTGATGATCCGAGTTGCTTATTTCTATTTTTCTCCCTGCCATTTTTATATGCTGGGCTTTTCTGCCACGCTGTTTCCAGAAGTCCTCTTTATGCTTTGATCATAAATCAATGACAGCAGCCATAACAATATCTGGGACAGGTATAAGATATTTGCTACAACCTTCAGCTAATTGAGAAGACTCTTCCTACCCATTGGTCAAGATACTCATAAGTAACTGAACTGGCTCTTCCTTTTGTGCATCCTCCATGCACTTCTACTTTTATAATGTTAAGGGATCAAGTCATCTTTTCAATACATGTCTTTCTGTTCTTTGTGTTTCTTTCTAATATACGAACCACTACTGTAAAAATAGCAGCTTATATGTGTGGATTTTTTAATATATTTTTTTAAAGACATTTATTAATTAATTTGCATTTCAATTTTCACAATGCTAATACTTACAAGAATAATTTTCTTTGTACCAAATCCTGTTCTTATAACACATATACAGAGGAATTTAACTGTGTAGCTAATATATCAGGTGCGAGTCTTAATAAGTTAAATAATGTGTTTATTGTACAGTCAACTCCATCTTTGTTCTATATGATTTAAAATGTTTTAACATTACCTACTTGCCTGAAAATACATTTTTCTATAGCTTAGTCAAGGCCAAAGGTTCTGGGGATACATATATACAAAAATATGTAGGCATAAAACACTAAAATTTAATAACTAGTAAATACATACAATAAGAGTTCTACAAATGTTTATATCAATATACTATTAGATGTTTTACTTTGCGAAACAGAACCATTATGGATATTTATCTATATGAAATACCTTGTCTTGACATAACTTTAACATCAAAAAAAGCTCTGGTAAATAAATCTATATAGTGCTTTCAACTTTGTAAAGCTATTTTTGTTGCCTCAAAAACTGCATCTGTACTTGGAGGATCGTCTTTGCATCTAAATCGAATTTTTGAAAAAAAACATCTGTCAGGTGTGTAAATTGCTTTATCACCTGCAAATCACATTGATTTATATCCGTAAATTCATGGGCACACTCTCACTTCCCGCACAGGTCAGTGTCACGTAATGAGCAGTCTTACGGCCTAAAACATGATGACCGCAACATATTAGTAAAATATACTGTGGGAGACAACGCTCAGATGTTGTGGAAATAAGACACAACCAAAAACTAAACAAGCAGGTAGAAAAACAGGCCAAGTGTCATCAATTGTTCTATGGAAAGAAAACAATAAAGATCACAGGATATAGCATGCTACTATAGCACTCAAACAACAACAAAGTGCTACAATAGTATGCTGCACACTTAAAACAAGCAAAATGCAAAGGTAACAAAATATACAATATAGATAAATACATAGAAATGTGTTAGTGACAATATCTACCAGTAATAGAACAGTATAGAAAATAGGGGCTACAGCTGAGGGGGCTCTGCTAGCAGAAAGAAGTGCAGTGTTAATCACAGTAAACTGCATCCATTCTATAGAAAAACTTACCATTTTCACGTAAGAATTAATCACCGTAATCACTATTTTTATAACATGCATTTACGTATATAAGGAAGAAAGTAGTTCTGTAACTAAACAGTATTCAAAAACCCACACTCGTTAGTTCAATTACTTTGCAATGGTGAACTAGTCCATTTGTTAAAATGCTTCCTTTTTATATTTAAATAATCCCATTCTGCATATGTCTTTCATTAGTCTAATGCTGTTTTTATTTAATATGTTTAGATAATTAGCATGCATGTTTGCAGTGTGTTCTATTAAACATTTATTTGCTAATGATAGTGGTTTGTCTTGCGAATCAATGTCTCTCTTACCCTCTAGCAGTGAACAAGTTTAGAGTTTCATTTGTTGGTTTTATTTTAATTTCCTATTGCTTACAATTAAGATTAGCAGCAACTGGCCCATTTAGGTAGCCCGTTCCCCTATGTGCTTTTCAAGTTCATATTGATTTCTTTTCTAGCGTCATCATACCTATCAGAGCTGATGGACAGACTGGTCCTTTATAACTAAAAAAAAAACCTTGCTTGTTTTCATTTTTTTCTTACATTGCTAATATATCATGCAGACTATCAAAAGGGGATACTGATGGAAAGGTATAGACAAGAGGCTCACCTGAAAAGCATTGTAAGTGAACTATAACAAAGCGTAGACAGGTACAAGCTCCCTGTGTCTGATGCAGAACATATAGCATGCCAGGACAATTTCAAGCAAATGTGTTAAAAGAGAGCTTGAACATTGCTGGCACTGTCTCTATGCCATGTGGCATGGAATTTATATTAACTGCTTCAATAAAGAACAATTAACTTGTGTACCCTGCTCTGTGGTGATGTCACTAAGGGTGAAGGAGTTTCTTAAAGTGAAACTGTCACATTTAAATTTTTTTTAATGATAGTGTATTTAGCCCAGTAAACATGATTAATGTATACAATTTTGTCACAGATATATACATAAAGCTGATTGCCTCTGCCAATTGAACTGGGTAATGGGCCATTTTAAAAAAATGCTTACTGATCTTTGTATTAAGCATTTTGTTTTAGAGAATGTATTTGAATTAAGGAGGAGCGGTCATCTTGTAAATGTGTTTAATAGTTTGCTTCATGGTGGTGATGATAAAGTTTAATGGAGAGTTATCTTGAAATGATCAAAAACATAGTAGTCATTTTTCTTTAAAATGACAGCATACACTTTTTTTTTTAAAGTTTAATATATATGTTTGTTAACTCTTACTTTGTAAATACAATCCTCACACATCTTCATAATGACTGGAACTTATTTAGATTTGGCTACTAAGAAAGGCTAGGCTTTGAACAGTACACCGCTAGTTTGTGTGGCTAGGATTTAGACACATGACATTATCTATGGTGGGCTCAAGACAATGGAAGCCCTTCCCCCAGCATCACATACAGCATGCCAGAAACCAACCTTATAAGGTGATTATCTCGTAAGGTTAAAATACACCAAAATAGAAGTGCATTGCCAGAAAACCCACTTATGGACAACTGTCCTTGAAAAGCTACCTTGTGGTACATACCCTTACCCAGAATCCATTGCAGTGTGAACATCTTCACACATTCAACATTTATTTTACCAGAAATAAGAGCAGAGAACTATATGGTTTATTACCAATCTTATGGCTGCTGAGGGATTGCATTATTAAAATCAGAAAGTCTGTATAAGACTGCAACTGGGGAAAATCCTTAGAAGGTATGAAATAGGAAAAGAAAACAGAAGAATAGCTGCAAACACCAATGAGCAGTTCCTTATTGCTCAAGAACAGACCATTGTACATCTAGCACATATTTGTAAGCACTAGTTAAAGTATTGGAGTCGTGGTGTAAAAACTATAATTTCAAATATATACTCAACATAGAAACATATAGAATGTGTCGGCAGATAAGAACCATTCGTCCATCTAGCCTGCCCAATTTTTTGGAATACTTTTATTAGTCCCCCGTTCCCGGTCTTATAGCTAGGATAGCCTTTTGCCTATCCCACGCATGCTTAACGTACTTAACATACTATTACATCAATGCTAAAATGCCATAAAACCAGATTAACATTTCATGCTATTCTAACAATACATTATTAAAGATGTTGTGGAAAGCTGTTAAAGTGTTATTTCAAAAAAGTGCTCAATTTGGAGCAAACTGTTATAGCATTCCATTGGTTCCATGGTTACTACTACTATTTTAGCACTTTTTCCTGAAATAGCACCACTTTTTTCTTGATAAATAAGGCACTGTGGGGGTCATGTACTAAACAAGTGCACTGGGGAAAAAAGTAGGTAAACCATGAGTAAGGAACAATATATGAATATTTTTCACATTTTGCGTTTTTTTTCCCCAACGTTTTGCGCCTCTTGCTTTTATTTTTATTTAGTGTGCTTTTTTCCGATTGCGATATTGCAGTTATAGTTGCGCATCTAAAGACTTTTGCGAATATTTTGTGAAAAATAACTCTTATTTTGCGTGTGAAAAATACACCGGCTTTTAGCAAATAGCACAAATATTTGCAAACTTGCTCGTTTTTATTAGCAATTATCCCCATGTTTATTCACAATTTACTCATATTTACTATTTGAGTGTTTAGTACATTGCCAAAGAGCAAAAATAGTTTTGCACATAAAATATATTCACTTTGTTTAGTACATGTCCCACTTTGTGTCTAATTAAAACATTTGTATGAATACAAAGCAACTAATAATAAGCTTGGATGGCAAGAATAGACACCCTGACAAAATGGGTTGTGCATAGAACAATATTTAATCCTTAGAGTAACACAGTGGAAAGAAAACATAGTTTATACCTCATGTTTATTTAACACTTTAACTTATTCATTTTAGGATGTGTAAAATTAGTCGTAAAAGGTGCCAGAATAGTAAATGATTGATTGTCAGACAATTATTGAGCCTTAAATAGTTATATCATTGATGATTGAATGGTAATGAGCAGGTTGACATTTCTGCATGATAAACAGATTTCATTCTAAATTATTTTAATCTACACTAAATCTAATTAAAGATTACCATTTATGAAATATACTTATTTTACCAAACAAGGTTGTTTGTTAATTGAAACGCTATATTAATCAATGTTAAAGAAGCATTGGATGTAATATAATAAATAAAAATGTTAACACAATTAAAAATCTATATTTTGGATTTCCTCATTCACACATCTGTCCAACATATCTGCACCTTGCAGCATGGTTATCTATTTTTATATTAATGACATATGCCTTTTTAATAATTATTTCATATATAGTGCTAACGTTTACACTATAACATCTGGTGTTTAGAAGAAAATTATATTAAAAAAACTGCATTATATAAACGTGCTAAAATAACAAAAAAAGCTAATAACAAAAAAAATTGTAATAAAATGAAATTAATTAAATAGTATATTTTAAACTATGCCAGTTAGGCATGAGGTCATTAATTTTGCTTCCCCATGACATTTCATCTTTAAAGTGGGTAACATACTATTTGGTACTATATAATATAGAACATATTCACACATGTTGATAGTTTTATCAATTTTTCTTCCCCTCTGGCAAAATGCTGTGGATGCCAAAATATATGTGTCAAAAACATTAGAATTTTTTTTTGGGTAGTCCTAATGTTTGACAAAAAATTTAAGGCATACATTTGTTGGCAGGATATTGAAGCTTTGTAAAAAAAAAAAAAAAAAAAAAAATTGTCTGTAGAATATATTATCCTGGCAATTAGTCCAACTATCATTTTCAACTACCATTGCTGAATAAAAATCGACAAGTTCCTTAATTGTCTCTTTAACAGCTCTTATAGAAATTATCCACGTAGAAACCTAAATCAAGATATATTGTGGACTGAGTACAAAAATCATCTAGTCTAGATATCCCCCAGATCTCGGGGTCAGTTCTATTCCTTCTGTTAGAGCTTATGGGAGGGCCTTTTGTAAAGGATTCTTTTTTCTTTAGGGTGTTTTATCTGAAGCTCCTGAAAGCTTTTTGGCAAAATTGCAATGCTTTGCTGAATTACAGTGTTCCTTAATAAAGAATTCGAACTGGGACATCTAGATATTATGTTGCTGAAATGAGCCTCTTTTAGTAGTAAAGGATGTCCCCAAAAAGCTACTATTGTTTTGACAGCTTCAGTGAAAGCTTGGAAGACTTCTCACGAGTCGGGATAACTTTTTTAGTGCAATGTATTTGAGAAGAACATCAGGCTGACTCTTGTGTATAAGGCCAGCTAACAAAAAAATAAGATGGTACTTACAGAAAACTATGGAGAGACCACTGAAAAGTGGATGGTTGGAGGGGTCAAAATAGATAGATGCATCCAGGTTAGGGTTGAGAATCTGAAATAGAAAGGTGGTGGAAAGTGCCATCAAAAGTAACAGGAGGGAGAAGGGGCACTGTAATGAACCTAAGGTTGGAACCGAGGCTCTGCAATGGACTGAGAGATGTTGACACAAGAATGGGTTGGAAGCAGCTCTGAAGTTGAAGAGTGTGGGTAAAGAGAACTGAAATGTAAGAATGGGTGGCGCATTGATACATATAATGGAGGAGAATGTCAACTGGAGAAAATGAAAGGGGATTGTATACATGTACAGGGAATTATATTAAGGGAAATGAAATGGACAGAAACATGGACGGAGGCAGAGTGAGAATTTGATTGGGAAGACAGCTTACTGTATTAAATTATTGGTAGGCCAAACAAATATCTGATAATAATCCATGAAATCAGACTTAGCCACTAAAAGGTTTATTTAAAAATAGGGGGAAAAAAATCACTAAAAAAACAAAAAAAAATAACATAACCATCTTACCAAAAGTATCCTGATACTATGTTGCCCATGATCTTTGTGGTCATTGCATTTCACCTTCTTTACACAACACTGCAAATTGTGAGTTGAATGAAGTTTTACAGGTATGCAAGCTGTGAACCTTTCCATTTGCAAAGAATTGTAATAGAAAATCGAATATTTCACACAAATCTTGGCAATATGTTGCTTTATTAACCCTTTGGCATTTGAAGTTAAGAATTTCTTGACACTAACTGCTGGTGAAAATGTATTGGCAGTATGAATTAGCACTTGAAGATGGACAGCCTGACTTCTAGAGTCTTTGGCTTCATTATTTTATGTCGTATGCCATTCGCAAGCAGAGATGAGACGCACACTACATTATTTATTTTACAATCCTCATTTCTGCTGAACCAATAACAATCCGAGTGACAAATATTTAATTAAGAAATAACTGAGAGATGAAATTGTTCCAATTATAAAATAGCTCTACAATGTTTGAACATCCATATCTGACTAGTATGTTAACCTTAAGGTACTAGACTTATTATATTTGAAGAGGTTTGATAAATACAAAAAAAAAAATGTAGATAATAGAAGATTACAATATGGTCAGCATAATAAATATATTGTAATAGAAATGCATGTAGTATCAGTGTGAGCCACAAAAAGATTTGTCAATGTTCCAGTAATTAAAACATGGTTGAAATGATTGAATTCATGTATTTACAGAACCAGTTATGGTAAAAGATCATCAGTTGAAAATGGCACAAAGTAAGGCTACAAGATACTATTTAGAGAATGCACAGAAAATCTTAAAAATGATAATGGTTACGTTAAGAAAATGTAAATATAAATATATAAAACATAAGTGGTATGATAAGGCGATCTTACTCATGGACTGGCCTGTCTCTGTTCATCTCACATAGTTTTTAAATCACTTTTATTCTCAGCACCAAGCACTACATAAATTGTCGGCACTGTATAAATAAATAGTAATTTAACATAACTGAACTCTGAGGTTTTTTAAGAAGGTGAAATGATGAAATGATTAGAAAGTGTAATGATTTATTGTCTTAATATGTGCTGCGTTCCATCCAAGCTATAAACTACATCTGAGTGGTAACTTTGGGTTACAAATTAATACTCTGGCAACTACATTGAAGCAGTAGATACAAAAACTGCCCCTCACCGTTCAAATAATGTCATCTTGTTCATCTATGCTACT
Source organism: Pelodytes ibericus (assembly GCA_036172795.1). NCBI lineage: Eukaryota > Metazoa > Chordata > Amphibia > Anura > Pelodytidae > Pelodytes > Pelodytes ibericus. The sequence continues at coordinate 43,610,758 of CM069867.1, forward strand.
TTGGAGGCATAAACATATGTCATCAGATAGCATAGACTGAGCAGTTGTCATGGTTATTGAGAATAACCTTATAAGAACATAATGACTTAATGAATAAAGTAATTGTTATGAATAGAAGAGGTTGATCTATGCTACACTTAATGGATACTAGGCATGAGGCTGGGAAACCAACTACATTGACAGTCTTTTATTAAATTATAAAACATAAGGGAATATACTATTAAATACTGTATATAGCCAACTCAACCTTCAGAGGTAGATAAAATAAACACCATTAAAATGGGTAATAGAAACATTCATTACCATATTGGGCAAAAGTTAAATCCCCAGGACATAACTGAAAATCAGTGAACATTCGAATATCCAGGTTAAACACTTTGTTGGTATGTTTATCATGCACAATAAAATAGATTTCAGTCATTATTATTGAAATAGGTCCATCATTATTACTAATATATGTTGAACAAACACATTTTGCTATCATGTCAGTCTACTTTTGTGTCCTGAGGCTTTTTAATAGGTTGATGTGTCCAGATAGTGATACAATAAGTATACCATATTTTGCTCACTTTTTTTTAGGGGGGGGGGGGGGGGGAGGGGGTGAAAATGTTCTCAAATTAACTTTCCACAGTAGGTAAATATTGACTGTCATAACAAAAAAATGACATTTGGAAAATATGAAAATCTGCTGCATTCACAAGTAAGTTATTCTGCTCCTTTTTCTTTATCCTCTCTCTCTGTCTCATATTTTATTATTATTTATTCATATTTAGCAATCTGGAAATGTTAGCAAACTTGGAAATGAGCACAGTAGCCGAGCTACCTTTTTTGTTTGTTACCCCCACTGAAATTGGTAGGCATTACCATATGTATGTCATTAGGCCTGCCTTTCACCTCAGACAACAAAGCCTTACATACTACACAACAGAAATTTCCAACTCAAGTCTTCGGGGACCTCTCTAGTTTTTTTTTTCTGGTTTGCGGGATATATTCACCTGAATGTATCAAAATGCTAAACTACTGTTTGTTTTCACTTGTGCTCATCTGCCAATATTCTGCAAATCTTCATTGTTAAACGTTCCTGCAGGCAAATTACTCCGAGTTAGAGAGCCACGCTTGTTTCAACGCAGATATTAAAATGTACAAACATTGGAATATCTCTTACACTTTCTTTTTTTTGAAATACAAGATATATCTGATTACAAGATGCACAAAACTTACAAAAGTGAAAATGTAGGAATAATATAATTTGCCAGGTATTTCTTTGTTACGATATATGACTCCCTTCCACCTCAAATCCATCAAGATAAATGACTATACACTGATTGCAATGAAAATGCTTCATAAGTAAGAAAGTATACCATCAAATCTGTATTATTTTCAAATTGAATCAAACAAAAATCTGGGTACCTTGGTCATCCTCCTGAGACCCAGTGGGACAAAAGCATCATATAAATGTCTCTTTTCATTTATGTAATTATTATTATTATCAATTATAACAATTTCAAGTTACAGTCACAAATATATATACACAAAATCCAAAGATCAGCGCACTCACATCCAAACAGGTAGGAGAAAAATACTTAAAGCTATAGGTTTCAAGTACTCCAATATTGGTGACACTAAATACTGTTGCTTATGGGGCTTAAACTATTCACGTGTATTGCTTACCAGGGACCAAAAAAGCCTTCCTATTGTACAATACAGAGATACTCCTGCACACCATTTCTTTTGGATTTGTTTATATAGTAGAGGCTTTGACCAGGCCTCCGTTTTAGCACCTATCCCCATCATAGTTGCTCCATAAGTGGTGTCCAGACCTATAAATTGCATCTTAGAAAGGTGTTTTTAATTAGCTTTAATGAAACCTATAGCTTTAAGCATTTTTCTCCTACCTGTTTGGATGTGAGTGCACTGATCTTTGGATTTTGTATAACTATTTGGTCTCAGCAGCACTCCCCTTATAATATATGCTAGTTTATAAAATTAATATATGTTTTTACAATTTTTACTCTCTTCATTAAATTGTATACATTACACAAAGGGTTAAATATTTTTAAAAAAATGGTTGCAAAAGAGTGCCCCATCTTTCCTTAAAAAAAACAACAATATATTATTTGTGGGGATTCATTAAAATAGCAAGTTTACGCTTTAATTTAAATGCACATACAGCTATTGTAGAAAAAAAGCTATTGTCCAGAACGGACATCAAAACAAAGAATACCATTGTCCTGAAGGGGTTAACGGCTTATGCTCTGAGGTAAATGTTTATTTTTGTAAAAAGCAAGGGGCTCCTGCATATTATTCATATGATTAATTTGATGTAATTAATTCTATTATTACAAAATTCATCTTGCTATTCATTCCCAAACTACAAAATTAAGGCAGAACACTGTTGGGAAAGACAGCCAGGTAAAGAACAACCATTTTGATTATGGCGAGGACCCCACATGGTACTGCACATTTAAAATAAATGCAGGAAATAAACAGTCTTTTAAAAAAAAGAGCATACATAAAAACTCCCACCAGAGTTTGTCTTGTTTTTTTCCTTTTGAGTGCATCATTTGTGTTTTCAAGCAACATCCCACTTTACGTGAATTAAAAAAATCGAGAATATAAGAAATAAATAGTTGAGGCAACTTGCAAACAACATCCATTTTGTATGTACATTAATGGGCACTTCCATTTTTTTTCCTGGAGGCAAATATCTACTTTGAAATTCATGTTTGATAAATTCCCTGGCTTTCTGAGTAATTTATCTGTCTATAGGGCTGTTGATCCTTCGAGTGTATTGCTGACCCGTGGGGACTTATTCATCTACATCTGCATATCCAAGTTCAAATATATACTCAGGATGATTGGTTTAAACTTAAGTTGTTGATCTTATTCCTGATAGATTTGTCAGAATGGCTCCCATTTCATTTCTAAAACCTGCTCCTAATCCCTAAATACCCTTTTTAAATATATCTTTACAAAGTGCATTGATTGAGTTAGCAAAATGTACATTACAGAGACACTTTATGGTGAGAACTGAAAATGAATATTTTCGGCACATTTGTCTTGGTAATCTATGTGTGGATTAATGAAATATAACACTGTTTTATTTATCTATATCTTCGAGTATAAAATATATCTTGAAATTATCCTGCATAACCTTCCCTCCCGTGTCTATCTGCACGAATAGATAGATCACTGTGTAGTTTACTGCTTGCATGGATGAACATAGCGGATAAATGAACACAAAAATATATTTAATAAAACCCACCATTTCATAATACTGAATTCAGCTAGCGGTGCTATACTGGAGAGCCAATGTGAGCAGTATGGACTGATGGATGGACACTCACTTGCCCAACTCTACACTATGTAATGGCCTGGCCATAGTGGTAATGATGTCTGACGTCGGAATGTTGATGTCAGGAGTGAAAGAGGTGTCTACTGCTCATGTCTGTGTAAGTGGGGATTCAGCCAGAACAGTACAAAAATGCTACATTTATATTTCTCTTTGTTTCTCTCTATACATGCCTCCATTGTTGACAAGAGCCTTAATAACACATCGTTATGGAGAGCTAAATTTCATCAGGAAGAGCCCCCCCCAAAAAAAAGTCCCCCCCCCCAAAAAAAAAAAACATCACAGAGAAACTTTTAATATGCATGTTAAATTACCGTGATGGACGGTAAACGTTTGGAATACATTGTGTTATCTGGTATTCCAGTCCTAGTTAATAATCTTGACTTTAAAATAAAGATATATTTCCCCATTCTTACCTATAAATGCAATATTGTCTGGAGTGCAGACTTGTGCCCCATGATACTCCTCCCTCCCAGGACAAGGGAAAGTGTTATTAGCATGCTGTCCCTACGTCTATCTGGGATGGGGATGTCACAGGGATACCTGACAGGCTGGCACCCTGGGGTGGTCTGCTCTCCATTGAATACGCTTCTGCGCCTATTAACACAGTAACTTTTTTTTTAACAGGATTTAAACATTGTTTTTTTTTCTTCCGTTGTGCACAGCTGGGAAACTTTTGATGCAGACTTGTATTTTGTAAAAGTATCTACACAATGTCTGAAGCGTGATTGAAGTTATCCTCGCATATCTTATCTAAACATCATATGCAAAAGCATCATTCTTTGCAAATCAGCATCAGTTCTGAAAATGATTCTCTAGGGGGAGAAAGGGTCCTTTTAAAAATGCTGTTGCCAGGCAGTACTTGTGAAATAAAACTGTCCTTTTAAAGTCAGACACTTCCTTGTCTAAACTTATGCTTCTTGTTAAAACAGTCCACTTGTGCCAAAATATCTAATTTATAGTAGTCTCTAGGGTTATAATCCTTTTTTCTTTTTTAACTATGACAACTTAATTTTGTCTTTTTAATCCTGCAAGTCCATAGTTGCCTAATGACCCAGTTTTATTGATAATATAACAATACTATATCTAAAATAAAATGTTTAGCCTCGTGCTGCTAAGATCTGCGTCCTTCTCTCTCTCAAACATGACTTCAATTCTGCTGTGTTCCATTAGATAATAGGGCTCATAAAATAAAAAATGGTACAAACCAATTGTGAGTATTTTACTTAATGGCTTATGTCTCTATATGAATGCTCAAGCCTTGATAGACAGTGTTTAAAACGAATAAATTGTGAGTAATTTCTTGACCAATATTGCTCTTCTGGCATAAATTAGCAAGTTTTGGCACTACAGACCTGACATACTGGGCTGAATGCCATCACATTTCTGATTATTCATGCAATTCTTTCATTATGACTTGTTTTACTAGCTCGAAGTCTACATATTTTCGCATCTATGATGAGGAAGTCATAATTAGGGTGACAGTGATATAGAAACTTATAAAATACACACTTGTGTTAAAGAACGAACCATGTACAGGTTAACGTATTTCATGATTTAAAAAAAAAAGGCTATTAAAAATAATAATTGAAGATGGCTGGATAGATACGTATTGAAAACTTTTCCACAATGAAAAATATATTAAATTCATATAATTTGCTGAACTTTGTTATTGGTACAAAAATAAATTAAAAACATTTGGAGGAGAATTATATATGCCGATCAGCCATAACATTATGACCACTGACAGGTGGCAAGCATTGTTGCAGACCATGTACACCCTTTCATGGAAACAGTACTCCCAGGTGCCATTGGTCTCTTTAAGCAGTATAATTTGCCCTGCCACAAAGCAAAAATGTTTCAGGGATTGGTTTGAGGAACACAACATTGAGTTCCAGGTGTAGACTTGGCCTCCAAATTCCACAGATCTCAATCCAATCCAGAATCTGTGGGATGTGCTGGACAAACAGGTCTGATCGATGGAGGCCCCTTTTATAGGACTTAAAGGTTCTGCTGCTAACGTCTTGTGCCAGACACCATAGCACAGCTTTAGAGATCTAGTGGAGTACATACCTCGACAGGTCAGGGCTGTTTTGATGCCAAAAGGGGACCTACACAATATTAGGCGGGTGGTCCTAATGTTATGGCTGATCGGTGTATATTTAAAAGTGTGATGTATTCACATACCATTCAATAATATGTAATTGCCATGTTTTAGATACATGTATGCACAGCACTTAGCAAACACAATTATTAGGCAGCATTACTTTTTCTACCTTATCTGCTCTGTGCTAGAATACACGTTAGCTTGCTTCTTGAATGGATTCATTTTAGAAGATTACAACTAAACAATATACCAATGATACCAGCTAATATACACTTTATTAAAAAACCCATTAATAATTTGGTACATTGTAATCTAAGGTCCTGTATTGTTGCGATGAGTCCTGGATTTGATGGGACAGTCAATTTTTTTGGTGTTCTGTCAAGTCAAATTTAGGCTTTCCTGACATTACTGATTACTATTTAAACTACAGACATTTTTTTCATGAAAGAGAGAATTACAGGGAATTGAGAAGGGAATTTCAAACTTAAGGCCAAAGTAGCCAAGTGTGAAAGAATCTCCCAATCAGTTGAATTCTCTATCTCATAAATAAATCCCTATGTATGTCTAAAATACATACTGTACTTCGCTTAAGCACAGGGGTATTGAGGTCCAGCTTGACCTCGATCTCATGGTTCATGTAACTTTGCATACTATCATACTAAAGACTATACTCGCCCACCACATTCCAGACCTGATCATGTGATGTGGGCAGTTAGGGTCCTGTGATCTATTTGCAAGATCTGAGGTTATTATTTTCATAATGAATGTTCATTTTCTGTTGTTCCCTAATGAGACTCAAGGGCTAATCCCAGGTAAACACAGAGTTTTGGAATCTGAGGATCTGAGTGTTTAATGCTGAATGAACTGAAAGGGACCCCCATTTTCTAGATGTGAGCGAAATCCGGGGTGATTGAAAATGCATTGGAAAACGTGGATTGCCTGAACACAACACATCTTATGGGCCCTGAGTTTCCATTCATAGCCCCAAGCTTAAATCTGGGACTTTGTAAATACACCTTTGTTCTGCATGACAGGAATATTATTACGCTTTTGAATTGAGGTGTCAAGTTAGAGGTTTTCATTAATAATCATAATTGTTGAAAAGATACCCAAAAGGAAGGAGCGAGCCAGAATTTTCAGAAATGTCGCTCCTATGATTTGGCATATTTAGAGAAAGCTCATAAAATATTACACAATTCATGTTTAGCCATGTAGATAACTGGAAACACATCCAAGAATTAATAGAGATGGCTTCGGAGACTGCAATCAGCTTGGAAGCCTCCAGCACTTACGATGAAGTTGTCCAATTGCAGCAACCTTTAGGGCTATATTGGTAATACAGTAGGGGAAGTTCTGGGTTTGAAAAGCTCTTTGAAATGGGAACGACACCAATCTAAACCGGCCAGCAAAACGGTATAAGCAATGTCTATGTCTGTAAGGGTGCATGCTGTAAAGCTCTGGAAGGAAGCAGGCACTGTGTGTGGATAGAGTAATTGATACAGTTAATTTATCGTTTTACCCAAAAGCGAGTGTCATCAGTTTTTTTGAACAACACAATGGTAAATTTAGCAAAAGCTTGGCATCCTTGATTGCAAAACAGATCCAAGCATTCTATCCTGACGTATATACAATATTCATGATCATCATTTTGTATTTGTTAAAAGATGTAAAATCTTAAACGTAAATTATGTTATCTGTTCTCCCAGGTCACTGATTACACTTTGCAACACCACATACTAGACAATACTTTATTTTTAAATACATTATGCCATTTTATATTCTGACTGCATGGGCTATTCACTAAATGGTGACTTGCAAGGTGAGCCAAAAATCTTATCTCACAGATTTAACTATGCATCATGGAGGGACAAACTCCATCCACAATAAATTGCTAAATTGAGCATTCTGTAAAGATTTAATTCTGCATTAACCAGGCCAGCTGAGCTCTTTTTCCTCACTAAGAGGGGCATGTACTAAAAAAACGCAAATATATTTTAATTATTTTTGCACTTTGCTCCATTTGCAATGTACTAAACATTTAACATGCAGTAAATATGAGCATATTGTGCATAAAAACAGGCATCATTGCGAATAAAAACAGGCAAGTTTCTGAATATTTTTTCAACTTTTTTTCTCAGCACTTGCTAAAAGCTGGTGTCATTTTCACATGTAAAATAAGAATTATTTTGCACAAAATATTTGCAAAAGTCTTTATCATGTGCAAATATAATCGCAATATATTAGCGCAACCGGAAAAATGAACACTACATAACAATAAACGGAAGAGGCGCAAATCGGGAAAAAAAAAAGCACAACATGTTACAAATATTCACAAATTGCTCCTTACTCATGTTTTACCTACTTTTCCCCACTGCACTTGTTTAGTACTTGACCCCCAAGTTTGCCTTGCCAAGAGGAAGTGCTCAACTCATCTGTAGCCACCTGCAATGCTTAGTGACCCTTTCTCTCTGTGTTTCTCTTTAACCATCTGTCTCTTTCCTTTTACTCCACTCACTTCTTTACTATAACTTTCTCTCTTTCTTTCACAATTTCTCTGTCTCAGTCTGTGAGTTGATATAGTGAGATGGACATTTTCTATCTATGGGTGTAGGTGAGACTACAAGTTCTAATGTTAGGACCTCTGCATAACCCCCACAACTCTTGCAAAGCAGAGAGTTCACTCTTTGCAGCAGTGTATTTGAGGCACAATACGGAACTCATGTAGGTCCATATGCAGAAGACCAAAGATTTCACAACACCCTGAACCCTGAAGCTCCTACCAGAGATGCAGGTCAACTGGCCGTCATGTGACATACACATCTTGTAACTCCTAATAGTATAATTTAATACAATGTGTAGTATTCCTATGTTCATTATATCTAGCTTCTGCCATATTTCATAATTCACTTTGTTGATAGCTAGCTGCAAACCTGCAACCTATCTGGAGACAATGCATGTTGCACAGGGATTCCTGAATCTACACCAATGGGGAGGTCTTTTTCTCCAGAAGAGTTCCTTTGGGCCTAGGCCAAATCTTCAGAGCTTGTCAGTCTCAGGAGGTCTTACTCACATCCCTCTATGTTCTGAAGTTTAAATGCTCCTACTGATGTAGAAAGTTCCCCACTTAAATTGTTCCATAAAGTGGCAACATCTTAATATGTGGTGAGCATATGTTAACGACACTGACATATATAGAGTAGCTTCCTAAAAACTCCTTATAAGTGTCTTGACTTTTATCAAACCTACTCTGTTGGGCTGTCTTTGTGACATTTCTTACCACATCAAGAATAGGGATGGAGTGAAACTCCAGTTTTATCTTTTGCAATATTTCCAGCCCATTTCTTTGTCCCTGATGCTGTTTTATATTTGTAGTGAATATTCCCCCTTATCTACAACTTACTAACAAAGTGTACAAACTTACCAAATACATTTGGGAATGTTGTTGTTTTTGCAGTTATGAAGTTTGTACTTTTCTGCTACTCTAATCGTTCTTCATGTTGTAGAATGAGTGTCCTGCTGTTTGTTAATTCATGTAATCCCTTTTATACTGAACACAGTGTTTTTCTGCATGGTTGTTTAAGTTATTTTGACACTTGTCGAACGACTAGCAAAAAGTGAATATGTCACGATATTCTTAATTTATCACTTTTTGGGTAGGGACATACACCCATCTCTGATGACCTTATGGAATCTTTTGTTCAACAACCACATTAACCAAATATGGTAACAACCACAATAACCAAATATGGCATGAGCATAACACTGAGTTACAGCAAGATGTGAGAGAACTCAATCCATTTCAGTGTTACCGCTTCTAGGTCATTGGACCCAGTATCTACATGTATCATGCACTAAAATGGCTTTACCACTGGAAGGAATACACATCAAATATGCCACACATGTATGGCAAACTCTTATTTAACTTTAATTTATATTTTAAAGTAAATATATGCTGTCATACAGTTTAATAGTTTGCATGTAACTAAATCCATTGCAAAGTGTGGATAATCCTCACAAAATTATATTAGAAAAGAGACCCAATATATGTATATATTTATGAAAACACCTGCTTCACTTTGACATATGTTAAAGCTTCTGTCATAACCATTCTGGACAAGGGTATAGTGAATAAAGGCAAAGTTATTGAAATGCTTTATTTCTGAATAGTCTGATTTTAATAGTACTTTAAAATCCATTTTTTTCTATTTAAAATACCTTGAAAAATACACACAATGTTCTAAGTATTTCTTTACTTTTAGCTTCAAGTCATATTTAAAATGCAATGAAAAGTAAATACTGTGTAACATTAACGTCTGATGATTTATTCAGTAATCTCCAGAGGTCTTGTGATCTTCCAATTACAATGTGAGATTATGGTGGGAAAAGGTTTTAATACAAGTGTATGCAGGGCCCATTACAATGTCATTATGAACAGAGATTACAAAATCAGACCAATTTCATTGCAATTCTATGGTGACCCCATTGCATAAGTTAACAGAAAAAAAGGAATGCGTTTATTGAAGCTTTTGTGGTCATTTCAAATTCTACTTTGACTAACACTGGGCCTTATTCTTTAATATTCTCTGTATTAAAACAGTTTCAAGAGTATTTTAATTAGTGTGCTGAATTCAATTGATTTTTTGGCTCCCCATAGTAACGTAGCATATAAGTTTTCAAATCTACAGAGGTATGGACCTAAATACTATCAAATAACAGCCAGGCTAAATATGTTAACGTGGAAGCAGGGTTTTGAACAAAGGTATAAATTAAATATTGTATAATTTTGGTGAGAGACTTTTTTGTGATTTTACTTTAGAGGAATGCATTTGCAAGTACAATGTTGTTTCCTGCAAATCAAACCTTGATGCCAAATTATTTTAAATAATTATACACATGTAATTAGCCCTATTTTGAATTTCTGCTGTATAGAAATATACAATGTATTCTTCTTTGATATGACACTTTGGGATTAACCAGAACACCTTTGGTTTATTTATGTTTCTATAAAACAAGGCCCTCTATTTCAAATATTTGGCTAGTCCTATTGTAGTGCCTTTGTAATGTCTGTAATTAGCTCACTTTACGTACTTAGAATTATGTTCTAGACTATGGGAAGGACCATATAACATGCACTTAGGTGGATTAAGTTGGAGAGTTTTCACTACAGTGACAAAGAACCCTTCATAATGGGTTCTATTCAATGGCCTGACATATTTTTATCTCATGTTATTGAATACCATAGACTGAAATAGAACATTTCCAGTTAAAAACAGTAATAAGTGATAACGCATGTCATATCTTACAGAGACTATGTATTACATTAACATTACATTACATTAACATTTATTTGTATAGCGCCACCAATTCTCGTAGCGCTTGGTACAGAGCATAGAAGGGAACTACATACTAAGTTAGACAAACTAGAAAAGACTGGTACATGAGGTAGAGAACCCTGCTCGTAAGCTTACAATCTAGAGGGAATGGGGTCCATGAGACAATTAAGGGATTGAAGAGGTCAGATGGATTGAAGTTGTAGTAACAGTAGAGTGGATGGGAGGCACTAGGTTGGATAAGTCACAGAGGGAGTGTGTGTTCCAGCTAGGTGAGATCGGCTAGAGGCAAAGTGGAAATGTGATATACACAGCGCCTATTTTGTGAAATCAAAGTGAACCCTTTACCAAATACATAAAAAAAAAAAAAAAAGGGAAAAAATTATTATAAACGTATACAAACCCAGCGATACACTGATTGAGGATATTGACAATGAAATATCTCAGTCAATTGGACAGATGAGTCGCATTGAGAAAATAAGCTGCTAGTCTTTATGAGAAAACAGTGGGACAAGCCACTGTAAAGGGAAACAGAATGGGAAGGTGAGTAGACAGCGCTTGGCAGTTAAACAAAGTAAGTGTCAATCAATATAAAAAACCAAAGATAGTAAATTAATATAAAATATATAAATTTAATAATATATAAAAACAAATGCAATATATAAATACAAAAAGAAAAAATATACACAAATGTAACAAAAAATGACAAATTGTTAAAGACAAGAAACAATGATATGTGCCTTTAAATACAAATGAACAGACACAGATACAAATGTAACCATAGACAGAGTGTCAAATTACTCACTTGCTGATTAGGTTAGCAAAATACTAGACATGTGCATTCGTTTTCGGACGAATGCATTTTCGGACGAAAATAGCATTTTCGTCCATTCGTCCGAAAAACGAATAACGAAAATTTTAACTAACAAAATCCGAATGAACGAATGGTTAATAAACGAAAATCATTCGTTCATTCGTCCATTCGTCCATTCGTGCTATTGGCATTCTAAACCGAAATAGAGTCGGTTTACAATACCAATAGCATTGTACTACATTCAATAAACCGACATGAATGACTTTCGGTTTATGGAATGCATGTAATGCTATTAGCTTCCTATAAACCGAAATTGAGTTCCCATTCATACAAATAGGTCAATTGACCTATTCGTATGAATGGGGACTCTTTCGGTTTATAGAAAGCCAATAGCAGCATGTATTCTATAAGCCGAAAGTCTTTAAAACAAACGACGTTCGGTTTATAGAATACATGTAATGCTATTGCTGTTCTATAAGCCGAAAGACATTCGGCTTATAGAACAGCAATAGCATTACATGCATTCTATAAACCGAACGTCGTTCGTTTTAAAGACTTTCGGCTTATAGAATACTATTGGCATTCTATAAACCTAACTAGAGTCCCTCCTCATTCATAAGAATTTCTTATGAATGGGGACTCGACTCTAGTTCGGTTTATAGAAAGCCAATAGTATTCTATAAGCCGAAAGTCTTTAAAACGAACGACGTTCGGTTTATAGAATACATGTAATGCTATTGCTAAACTATAAACCGAACGACTTTCGGTTTATAGAATAGCCATAGGATTACATGTAGTACATAAGCCGAAAGTCTATAAACCGAAAGTCGTTCGGTTTATAGGCTGTCGGCATTTAACTATACAGAGACAGAGTCTCCATTCATAAAATTATGTATTGTAGTAAAATGCCGAAAGTCTATAAACCGAACGATCGGTTTATAGACTTTCGGCTTATGTAATACATGTAATCCTATGGCTATTCTATAAACCGAAAGTTCGGTTTATAGAATAGCAATAGGAATACATGTATTCCATAAGCCGACAGCCTATAAACCGAACGTTCGGTTTATAGGCTGTGGGCATTTTACTACACGGAGACAAAGTCTCCATTCATAATTTTATGAATGGAGACTCTGTCTCTGTATAGTTAAATGCCGGCTTTTAACTATACGGAGACAAAGTCTCCATTTATAATTTTATGAATGGAGACTCTGTCTCCATATAGTTAAATGCCCACAGCCTATAAACCGAACGTTCGGTTTATAGGCTGTGGGCATTTAACTATACGGAGACAAAGTCTCCATTCATAATTTTATGAATGGAGACTCTGTCTCCGTATAGTTAAATGCTATTGTATTCTATAAACCGACTCTATTTCGGCTTATAGAATGCAATAGTACTACGAATGGACGAATGAACAATGCTGCCTCTCTCTTTCCCTTGCCCCCAGATTTGTCGCTCTCCCCCCCTTAGTGTTGTCTCTCTCTCACCCTCCCTTTGGCTCCCCCCTCGCTCCCCTTGTGTCTGTCTCTTCCCCCCTTCCCTCCCCTTGTTTCTCTCTGCCCCCCCCCCCTTGTTATTCTGTCCCCCCCTCACCTGTTTCTTGCTCCCTGGTGGCTAGTGGGGGCAGCCGGGGGATGTATGCACTATACATAATAGACGGAAGTGTCGGGCAGCATGGAGGTTGTCTGCACGATTCGTGCAGACATCCCCCAGCTGCCCGATTCTCCCTGGTGGCTAGCGAGGGAGCGGAGGATGTCTGCGCGATGAGCGAGACCTCTCCTGCTGCCGCCCGGCATGACCGCCGGGACTTCTATGATGAAGCTGGGTACTTCCGGCTTCCTCATAAAAGTCCTGGCTGTCGTTCCGGGCGGCAGCAGGGGAGGTCTCGCTCATCGCGCAGACATCCACCGCTGCCTCGCTAGCCACCAGGGAGAATCGGGCAGCTGGGGGATGTCTGCACGAATCGTGCAGACAACCTCCATGCTGCCCGACACTTCCGTCTATTATGTATAGTGCATACATCCCCCGGCTGCCCCCACTAGCCACCAGGGAGCAAGAAACAGGTGAGGGGGGGACAGAATAACAAGGGGGGGGGGCAGAGAAAAACAAGGGGAGGGAAGGGGGGAAGAGACAGACACAAGGGGAGCGAGGGGGGAGCCAAAGGGAGGGTGAGAGAGAGACAACACTAAGGGGGGGAGAGCGACAAATCTGGGGGCAAGGGAAAGAGAGAGGCAGCTTTGTCACATAAAAGGAAATAAAAACAAGATTTTATTTATATCATAATTTTTTATTAAAAAAGCAATTTACATGTGAATATATACTAGACATGTGCATTCGTTTTCGGACGAATGCATTTTCGTCCGAAAATTGCATTTTCGTCCATTCGCCCGAAAAACGAAGAACGAAAATGCTAAGCTAACTAAAGCCGAATGAACGAATGGTTAATAAAGGAAAATCATTCGTTCATTCGTCCATTCGTAGTACTATTGCATTCTATAAGCCGAAATAGAGTCGGTTTATAGAATGCAATAGCATTTAACTATACGGAGACAGAGTCTCCATTCATAAATTTATGAATGGAGACAAACGTATAGTTAAAAGCCGACAGCCTATAAACCGAACGTTCGGTTTATAGGCTGTGGGCATTTAACTATACGGAGACAGAGTCTCCATTCATAAAATTATAAATGGAGACTTTGTCTCCGTATAGTTAAAAGCCGGTGTTCTGACAAATTTCTGGAGCAAATTCTCCTGCGCAATCGCAGGAGAATTTGCTCACTGCGCATGCGCATAAAGTTACAGCTGATAACTCAGCTGTAACTTTGTGACCACCGTGCATGAGACAGCTGCACAACCCACCTCCCGCCCCCTCACACCCGCCGCACACCCCTTCTTACCAGATCATCGACCACAGCGATACACAGCGCATGCGCACGCCTATCCAGCCGTTTGGGAATGCGCGCGTCCGTTGTTGTGTTCTTAAGGTGGTAAGTAACACGGGGCGTCGGGACATAAGGGGGCAAGCATCCTGGTGAGGGCTGCCTCATCTTGATGGGATTTGTGATCCTCCTGCTGTATTATTGATGCAGCAGGAGGATCACAAATCCCATCAAGATGAGGCAGCCCTCACCAGGATGCTTGCCCCCTTATGTCCCGACGCCCCATGTTACTTACCACCTTAAGAACACAACAACGGACGCGCACATTCCCAAACGGCTGGATAGGCGTGCGCATGCGCTGTGTATCGCTGTGGTCGATGATCTGGTAAGAAGGGGTGTGCAGGGGGTGTGAGGGGGCGGGAGGTGGGTTGCGCAGCTGGCGCATGCGCGGTGGTCACAAAGTTACAGCTGAGTTATCAGCTGTAACTTTATGCGCATGCGCAGTGAGCAAATTCTCCTGCGATTGCGCAGGAGAATTTGCTCCTGAAATTTGTCAGAACACCGGCATTTAACTATACGGAGACAGAGTCTCCATTCATAAAATTATAAATGGAGACTTTGTCTCCGTATAGTTAAAAGCCGGCATTTAACTATACGGAGACAGAGTCTCCATTCATAAAATTATGAATGGAGACTTTGTCTCCGTGTAGTAAAATGCCCACAGCCTATAAACCGAACGTTCGGTTTATAGGCTGTCGGCTTATGGAATACATGTATTCCTATTGCTATTCTATAAACCGAACGTTCGGTTTATAGAATAGCCATAGGATTACATGTATTATATAAGCCGAAAGTCTATAAACGGATCGTTCGGTTTATAGGCTTTCGGCATTTTACTACACGGAGACAAAGTCTCCATTCATAATTTTATGAATGAAGACTCTGTCTCTTATTAGTTAAATGCCGACAGCCTATAAACCGAACGACTTTCGGTTTATAGACTTTCGGCTTATTTAATACATGTAAACCTATGGCTATTCTATAAACCGAAAGTCGTTCGGTTTATAGAATAGCAATAGGAATACATGTATTCCATAAGCCGACAGCCTATAAACCGAACGTTCGGTTTATAGGCTGTCGGCATTTTACTACACGGAGACAGAGTCTCCATTCATAAAATTATGAATGGAGACTTTGTCTCCGTGTAGTAAAATGCCCACAGCCTATAAACCGAACGTTCGGTTTATAGGCTGTCGGCATTTTACTACACGGAGACAAAGTCTCCATTCATAATTTTATGAATGGAGACTCTGTCTCTTATTAGTTAAATGCCGACAGCCTATAAACCGAACGACTTTCGGTTTATAGACTTTCGGCTTATGTAATACATGTAAACCTATGGCTATTCTATAAACCGAAAGTCGTTCGGTTTATAGAATAGCAATAGGATTACATGTATTCCATAAGCCGAAAGTCTATAAACCGAAAGTCGTTCGGTTTATAGACTTTCGGCTTATAGAATACAATTAATACTATTGCCTTTCTATGAACCGAACGAGAGCCCCATTCATAAGAATTTCTTATGAATGGGGCTCTCGTTCGGTTTATAGAAAGCCAATAGTATTACATTGTATTCTATAAAACGAACGAAAAAAATTAACGAAACGAAAATAATGAACGAATTTCGTCTGAAACGAATGCACTAATGAACGAAATTCGTTTTAGACGAAATAAATAACATTTTCGTCCGAATGGACGAAAACGAAACGAAAATTTTAGTTTTGCACATGTCTACAAAATACCATGAATAGTACATGGATACAAAAACGTGCTGGTCAGTAAGGAAGTAAGGATTTAGAACCTGGCCAGGTAACTTCACTTAACAGGAACGTTTGGGGAACTTCTTCAGCCTCTAAACAAACAGACCAGAGGCAAAGTGACTGGTAACTAGTGGGTTGGGTAGTAAGCCTCTCTAAAGAGATGAGTTTTGAGGGACTTTTTAAAGTTTGAAAAGGAGGGAGAGAGCTAGATGTATTGAGAACATTATCAATCTTAAACACTGTAAGAATGAAGAATGTTGTTCCAACTGTGCCCAATGTATTTACAACTTTCTTGAAAGGTGTGATGGCATGAGATAAATATTATAATAGTCTAAATTGAAATAGTGTTTAGTTACATCATAATTTGAGTTGATAGAATACTAAGGTCTACAAAGCTCACACTTTGGTACATCATGGTGGGTCTGGACTGAGTAAAAACAAGCAAGAGAAGATGGGGATGCAGTCCAAGCCAATTTAACTTTAAATCAGCTTTGCCCACAAATGCTTGCTAGTGCATACCTGTAACAACCAGAATACAGTGCATTATTAAGGCAATGGCATAACTGGCCATTTCAGATTGCTTACTACTTTACAACTATGTTTAATAGATGTAGCTATTCTTAGGGATGTACTTTTCATCTCACCAGCTTAACTACATATTGTGCAAGAACAAATCGGGTGAGCCATAAATGCATTGTGAAATCTTTGAAAAACTCTTACTGATTTAAGTATGCATACAGCAGGGCCAACTATGTTCCTTTTACAGGAGAAACTCACCGAACTGACCCAGCACAATGCATAGTTAAGTCAGTGAGATGAAATTGTCATCTCATCTGCACATCACTTTTCGTGAATAGCTTCCCTCTCGGTTCCTTTTCTGCTTCTTTTAACTGAGTATTTGGGTTCCAATTAAACAAACAATCCCGTGCGAGTCATTTGAATTCATGTATTAGACCAAGGTGGCTTAACTTAGGAAGTTGCCAGTTAAGGATTTGTATATACCTATGTCTTTTTCAATAAATTCTTTGCATTTTCCATGTCAGCATAAGCTTTTTCAATGCAATATTTTTTTTAAAATTGATTAATTGCCTTAAAAAAAAAGACCCTCAGTTTTTTAGTCACTTAAAGTAAATATATTATTTGTACAAACAACAACAGCAACAAATCCCCTAAACAAACATTAGAGAGAAAATTCCAAGTTCACAGAGTTTCTTAGTTACTTTGTATTTGTTATACGTCTAGATGTTGTGTGATAAACATACAGTATTTGCAGCCGCAGTGTCAATATCCAAATTGGATTACACATCAGTATCAAGGAAGAAAAATGTGCAGGTCAATGAAGTTCTGTGCATGGATTCCCTCATGTAGCCAGTGTTATGTAAATAATGGGAGCTTGTCCTTGATAGTGAGATATATTGTACATATCGATTGATATAAAAAAATGCAGTTTGCAATAGCAAAGGTAAATTAGTCATCTGAAGTGGGTGCTTTGAGTATTTAGGGATTCAAGGTTCCTGATTGAATTTTGTAGTGTGAGTCCTTGACAAAGTTTTATGTCTTCAGATTATGGAAAAGAGAAGGTAACTTAACAGTTACAAAATTGCTTTTGATCAGTGCAGGCTTAGATTTCAACTTTTAGAAATACAGTTGGAAAAATAAAATAAAAAAAAAACAAAATGTTTTTTTATCAGTTTTTTTTTTAATCTAGTCGACTCAAATAAGATGATGTTTCCCAGCTATCATCATGTCATTCGTAACTTTTGTGCTTATAGCATAATTTCACGGGTTTGTGGTTTAACTTCATTATCTCAGATATAAATCATGAAACACAGGAATCTATTGTGTTTATCACTCATAATTAGCAGCACCACTTATTTTCAGTTTAAAATGCTGATTTATCACTGAATGAAAACACTTGCTCTTGAATCTTGTTTAATTATTGACTTGGAAAAAAAAGGAGGGAAAATAACAAAACTAGTTTCCCTTCTTCTCCTAACATACAAACTTGAGAATAATGCTTCGGAATGTTTTAATTTCTATTTAAAGAGACTAATAGAAAGGGAGAAAAGATTCAGTCACTCTATTCTGGCAACTGTGTACCTAGATACTGCTTTCTCTAATAATTACAACTGCATTTTTATCAGGTTTGAACCAAGGCAACCCAATTAGCAGCGTATCTCCCACAATTACGCTGCCCACTTCTGTAATTCAAGTAGGTGTTTTATTGACAGTAGTTAATAAAAGCTTTTTGATTTTATCAGACTGAAACAATTTGGAACAGAGGTTAGTGCATCTAATCATTTATTCTTTGGCCACCCTCTGGTCTGTTTCTTAATCGGTTTCTATCCTTCTCTGTCAGCAGTTCTTTCCACTAGATGGCACTTCAAAAATATATTTCTATAAGGTACTAGGTTATTCTTGTAAGCATTTGCTCAAATAAAGTATTATTAAAAAATATATTTTATATATTGTGAAAACAACGCAGTTACATTTTCAAAACTGTTTCTGTATTGTCTGACATTTGTACAGTACAATGGTTGGCTTCCTATATTAGTTGGCAGGTATGCAATTTCTCTGTGTCTGAATTGCTTCCAAAACATAATTCAGCAGTTCTTGAGCTACATGAACCCATAAAATGTGGTTTTCATAAAATTAAGACATTTGTGGCATAGGTTTTATTTATTTTTTTAAACTCCACTGTCACAAAGCTAAACTATGAAACAAGATTTAAGAGTAAAACATTTAAAAGTTGGTTTCTGTAATGTGCACAGCTGTGAAGTTTCTGGGACCTGCAAAACATGGAGAACAATGTAAGATTAATGTATTATTATATTTTTATTTATAAGGAATGAAAAAATGTTTCTAGTTAATTAAGTCCGCCATTATTATCTACATGTCAAATTGCCAAAATACTGGAAGTGCAGGTGTTATCATGCATTGACACCTGATGGTATTGAATGCCCCCTGTTCTGAAAGAGAAATTAGAAGAACTATCACTCTCCGGTTCTTTCCCTGTGGATTGCAAGTGGAGAAGCAAGAGTTCTGTGCCTTCATTTGCACAGATCTCCACTAAACCTTGCTCTATGGTGAACTTCTCCATGTGAGTGCCACGTGTCTCTTTTTGTCATACATTGCAATCTCTTTTGCTTTTTTTGCCACAAAAAACATGTTGTATTTGAGTTAATTTTTAAATGTACTTACTGTGACAACCATGTGCTTATATAATAATAATGCACGAATATTGTATCGAGAAACCAACTGAGCATGGTGGGTGAGATTATATGTAGAAAAGAACACTGTATATCCTTCTTTATACAAAATGAAAGTATAGACAAGGATTTCATTTTAAGAATCTCTATATGATTTATTTCGAACCATTAAAATACACATTTTCCTGTTCAACGATAATTTCCAGTACAGCATTCTGACTGATTTGTTTCGGGATTGTTTGGACCTTACGACAAAAGTTTTGTTATAGTGATATTTCTTTCACCATCTGTGTTCAATTTATATACAATTATGGATCCATTGGTTTTAGTGTTTATAGTGTATTCTTTATCTTCTTGTTGAAATGTATCTGTACTGAATTGCTATTGTTTGAATTTGGACTCTTAGTCCATGCAGCTGTGACATTTTCACATAAAGTGAAGGACTGTTCTCTGTGCCAAGTGTAATACTGTACTAGAGCTTCAAAATTAGTATTTCCAATCTCTGGATTTAGGATTAAACAAAACATTTTTGTTATGTTGTGCTACAAAATGTATATGTTACTCTCTCTTGCACTCATGGAGTTAACAAGAATTCAAAATGAAAGGTACTATGGGTATTACATATTAGCCCTGCAAACTAATTAGGAAGTTAAAAAAAAAGTCACAATGACTGTTTCTTTGGATGATCCAATGATGTTTTAATGATGACTGTACCTTTCTTTACATTCCAACACTTGTTCAGTGTACGAAGCATCTAAGAGTTTGACAGACGTTCTCTGATAGTTAGAACCAAACAATGATTCTAACATATATGTTATGTCCTGAAAGTTGGTATCAAATAAATTAAGTAATGGGAATTATTTCTCAAACAATTGTCATTTAAATTAAGGCTATGAAGATTTTTTAGTCAATTTGATTTCTCGTTATCATTAAGAGATGTGGGCATCACAGTATGAAACCCTGAGAGACAAGATTAACAAAAGTGATTGTATTTGAACAATGCATGATTAGAAGTATTTTCATCTATTCAACAATAAAGAAATAGAAAAAGCTCACTTTCAATGTTGTAAGCAAATTTTTATGCAACTTTGGGATTCATTTCTAATAAGAAGTTATAAAGTGTCCAAAAATAATGATATCGGAAAAATGTAACACTTTATGCGGCTTTTAGATCATGCTCACTGATTCTTTCAGTTATTTGTAATTAGCTAAATGTGCGTCCCATCATTTATCCTATTGAGCCTGATTAAAGGGTGTGTACGCTCAGTGGATAAATCCATATCAGGATGTACAGTGTGTACATATAATATTGCTTCAATCAAAAGACATTCTATGACAGTGGTGGCGAACCTATGGCACGCGTGCCACTACTGGCACGCCGAGCCCTCAGCAGTGGCACGCGGCCAGGTTCAGCTCTCACCGCTTATCTGCTCCGTTGCCCTGGAGGTGCAGGCATCAGCGTTATAGATTGGCGCCGCCGGTCATCTGCTTCTTCTCCAGATGATTGGCGCATGCGCGTTCTGTGAAGAAGCGTTCAAGTCGGAAAGCAATTAACTGTTTGCTTTCCGACTTGAACGCTTCTTCACATAACGCACATGCGTCAATCATCTGGAGAAGAAGCAGGTGACCGGCAGCGCCCGTCTATTACACTGATGCCTGCACCTCCAGGACAACGGAGCAGATAAGCGGTGAGAGCTGAACCTGCATGTGTGTGTGCGTTTGTGAGTATAAGTGTGTGTGTGTGCGAGTATGAGTATATGTGTGTGTATGAGTATGATAAGTGTGTGTATGAGTATGATAAGTGTGTGTGTGTGAGTATAAATATGATAAGTGTGTGTGTGTGAGTATGAATATGATAAGTGTGTGTGTGAGTATAAGTGTGTGTGTTTGGGTATAACTGTGTGAGAGTATGAGTATAAGTGTGTGCAAGTATGAGTATAAGTGTGTGTGTGTATTAGTATGAGTGTCTGTATCAGTATAAGTGTGTGTGTTTGGGTATAAGTGTGTGAGTATGAGTATAAGTGTGTGTGGGAGTATAAGTGTGCGTGTATGAGTATAAGTGTGTGTATGAGTATAAGTGTGTGTATGAGTATAAGTGTGTGTGTGTGTGTATGAGTATGAGTGTGTGTATGAGTATGAGTGTCTGTATGAGTATAAGTGTGTGTGTATGGGTATAAGTGTGTGTATGAGTATAAGTGTGTGTGTATGAGTATATGTGTGTGTGTGTATGTGTGAGTATAAATATGAGTGTGTGTGAGTATAAATGTGTGTGTGAGTTTGAGTATAAGTGTGCGTGCGCATGAGTATAAGTATAAGTGTGTGTATGAGTATAAGTGTGTGTATCAGTATAAGTGTGTGTATGAGTATAAGTGTGTGTGTGTGAGTATAAGTGTGTGTGTATGAGTATAAGTTTGTATGTGTATGAGTGTGTGTGTGTATGAATATAAGCGTGTGTGAGTATGCGGTGTTGGCACTTTGTGGTCTGCAAATTGTGTCGGTCAAAAATTGGGCACTCGGGACCAAAAACGTTCGCCATCACTGTTCTATGACATCTTCACAATCTAGGCCTTAACCACCCAATGTTACCTGAGAGCAGTGGCGTTCCCATCACTCCATCGGATGCGGACCCGGCTATTCTTCACAGCAGCCGGAAGTGACAATGTCACATCCGGAGGCTGAATTTCCTGCACTCAGAGTGAGTGCAGGAAACATCGGAGGGAAACTTGGAGCATAGGAAACTTGGCGGCCGACGAGCAGCATACAGGTAAGTGCGGGGGGAAAATGGGCAAATAGGCAAATAACACAGGCAGATATCAGGCAAATGGGCAAAATAATGGGCAAATAACTGGCACATGGGAAAATAACTGCAAATGGGAAAATAACTGGCACATGGGAAAATAACTGGCACATGGGAAAATAACTGGCAAATAACTGGCACATGGGAAAATAACTGGCAAATGGGAAAATAACTGGCACATGGGAAAATAACGGGCAAATAACTGGCACATGGGCAAAATAACTGGCAAATGGGCAAAATAACTGGCAAATTGGCAAATAACACAAGCAAATATCTGGCAAATGGGCAAAATAACTGGTAAATGGAAAATAACGGGCAAATAACTGGCAAATGGGCAAAATAACAGAGGCAAATAACTGGCAAATGGGCAAAGAACTGGCAAATGGACAAAATAACTGTCAGGTTAATAGTGTCATATTAATGGGAAAATTGGCTGTGGCATATTGGTCATATATGGCTGTGGCATATTAATTGGCAGGCAAATAGCAGCATATTAATGGGGAAAATGGCTGTGGCATATTAATTGACAATCTGAATGTCTGTCTGTGACATGTTAATGGGCAAATTGGCTGTGGCATGTTCTGTGGGGCAAAATAACATGTACTGTGGGGGAAAGTGACACTGTGTCATGTTCTGTAGGGGCAGTTCAGTGGGACAAAGTGACACTGTGGTATGTTCTGGTGGGCAAATTTATACTGTGGAATGCCAAATCGTGTGGGATCAATATGAGTACAAGCCAAGTGATATGGGTACTGTATAGTGCCGTGTTAGGACCTTTAGGTGCAATGTGGGTGCAGAGGAACGTAATAAAAATAAGAAATTAAAACATTTTCAATAACATTTTTATCATCTCAAGCTATCCTTGAAATAAGATAAGGCCAGGGACTAATGAGAATATTACTTTACTGAAAGGGTAGTGGATGCATGCAATAACCTTCCAGCAGAAGTGGTAGAGGTAAACACAGTGAAGGAGTTAATGCATGCATGGGATAGGCATAAAGCTATCCTAGATAAAAGACAAGGCCAGTGACTAATAAAAGTATTATTACATTACTGAGAGGGTAGTGGATGTATGGAATAGTCTTCCAGCAGAAGTGGTAAAGGTTAATACAGTGAAGGAGTTTAAGCATGCATGGGATAGGCATAAGGCTATCCTAGATATAAGACAAGGCCAGGCACAAAGTGGCACAGTTGGGAGGCATGTAAGTGGCATTTTTGGGGTGGAGTTGCAAGGTGGGGTCTGGGGGCCCCGGGGCAATTTTTGCACCCGGGCCCGGTGGTTTCTAGTTACGCCTCTGCCTGAGAGCATTATGTTTACTTATATAATGTTAGTAGAATGCACTGATGTCCAACTGGTGGGCTGGATGTGATCTTCACGTTTTGTGCCCTATCCTAGTTAAAATGTACATTGGATTTGATTATTGGTGGTCCCTGTGGTTTGGAATATTAATTGATCCCACTGGAATTACAAAATAGGAAACTTCCTCTATCCCATTATGAGTTATGGTAATTTTTGGTCTCTTCCCCAGTCCATGTTTGGCAGCTCAAGTTTGTACATGTATCTTCATTGTTTTTAGTATATTTTGATCCCTAATGCATATGGATTTATATGTTATCACATGTAAACTTTGAAAGTTGTAAGTATTGTTAATCCTTTTTTACTTATTAGAGGAAAAGAACAAAAAAAAAAAGAATATATTGGAAAAAAAATGTCCATTGGAAAGGTACATTCAGATATTCTCAAGTATATCCTGGATCCTGGGGATGGTATTTTTGATCAACATCCTGAGGATGTTATTATTGACCAATTCAATGGCACTCATTTTATTCACCTCAAAGGAAGGAAGGGTTGAGTCAGCCACAATTGGAATTGAACCTGCAGCCCTGAAGATTGTTGGATTAGCCCACTGAGGTATCTCACGGCCATGTGTTGTGTTTTCCATGTTTTTTACACCCATTTGTTGAAAGTTTGAACTTTAACAGAAATTTGTTTTCAGATTACCAACAATCCATCCAAAAACCTCTTGTTAAAGGTCCAATAAAAATGATCAATCCTAATATTAGTATTATTGTGTCCATTTATACTCAGCAAGGATAAGACAGTACAAATAATCAATATCTTCAACGGTGGCATTATCTAGAAAGCTAGCTAGTATGAGTCATTGCAAATACCAAATACAGGGCTTTGCTATTCTAAGGAGAAAGGAAATATATCAGAAATAATAATAATTTATAAAATATAATAGGGAACTTCTCTTGGAAAACTGACAGAGGCAAAAGTCTACATTTCCACTGATACTAATTATTGCAAGAACTCAAAAGAAATCTGACGTAGATTTCTAAAATGAAATCACTGATCTCAGTGGTAAGGTTTCTTACATTATCTAGTGGAATTGACATGGTGACAGAACGAATTTCTGTGAGAACAACTTTCAACACTTTTCTCTCTTGTGTTTAGCTGCGCTGAACACCCTATATTAATTTGCGATGCGTTCACATGTAATAGAAAGTCGATACGTGCTGTCTGGTGCTGATTCAAAAAAATACAGTGAGTACACAAGATCATCTATTGATGTTACATTTCCAAGCATGAGGTCATTATTTAGAAGAAAAGAAAAAATATTAAAAAAATATATAAAATAACCCAACCACATACGCTTAAAAAAAACGCATATTTTTTTTTTTTTTTACCTGCACAACAATACCCAACCGCAAAAAGCATGAAGGTCAATAGACCATTATGTCACTTGCTCTTTTTCATATGTTATATCAGTAACCAGTAGGTTGTGTACAATTAAATTACTCCCTGACTGTTTAGATATAGTCTAATAGTGTAGCCCTCTTATGAACTTCAAACCTCCACTAATTAAACTGTCTACATCCCCCAGCATTTTCCAGCAATTATGTCAGCTGTGTAGCAATTATTTGCTCATCTCGGAATGTAAGCAGTGTTTGTAAATCACATAAATTTAGCCTCGGTCACTTATTGAAAATCTCCGAAAATGTAATTAATTATTGTGTGTAGTTTAAGGACGTATTTATTGGTACCCATTATTAGATACAATTTCTATTTCTATTTTTTTCCATAATTAGAGGGGGAGCGAATCTCACAAAATGGAACTAAAACTTTTATTCATTAGTTATCATTATTAGATACAATTTTTAGATTTGTTTAGTTAAACGTACACAATAAAAAACAGAATAAGAAATAAAGTAAAACTAAATGCAATTTTATTTCTATCATTTCAAATTCATTGAAACATTATGTCAGATTTTTCTAAAATAGCTGAAACTGCTAATGTAACTGGGCACCGTGTTTAGTATTACTTTACCTATCCGCTCCTTCCAAAGTCTTAGATGATAAATTGAGTCACCCATGTGTCTCTTACTTGGTTATTCATGAGATAGAGAGGCATAAGCATGCCCTTCTGTATCACCCCTCATCCTCATATTGGATGTAGGTGTAGGCGTGAAGGGAATTTACTCATATTTTATTACTTCATAAGGAATTGTGTGCTTAAAGGAAACCAACCATTGGGAAGAACACATATTTTTAAAATGTTTTTATTTTTTTATTCAAAGAGCAAATAAGATATATTTTTGTCTATAAAGCTGGCAAGATACATTCACAATGTGAGTATTAGTACAAATCATTTCAATGAAATGCAGCTGTGTCTTATACATAATATATAAGCAAACACTGTACTAATTGCATAGCTTTAAGTTTGAGAAATGATCATAACTATTGCCCACTAAGTAGGATATTGTATTTACCATTCATGGGATGGCCTTTAATTGAGTTAGTACTTACAATCCTGTCTGTGGCCTTTATTGACTGTATAATAATGATGTTTGTACATGCTGCTGATTATTCCAATTTCTAGGAAGACTGTTGAATACATTTTCAACACAAAATAGATAATGTCATACCTATGCACGGAATTTAGTGCCTGTGTAGTCGAGAGTTAAAAAACAATATATATATATATATATATATATACATAAACACACACATACACATCCACTTGAAACAACACACTCACTGGACTGGAAACTGAAGTTCAAAAAGTAGAAAAATGTATTGAAGCCACATCATAATTCGATGTTCATGCCCTTTGTCATGATTTTGATACCTGGGTGTTATCAATATATGGAGCCACAACCGGTGGATATATATAAATACAGTATATTATCAGGGCCTATTTTAAGTAAAAAGTGTCACTGCACTTCAAAGGTTCTAGAAAGGATGAAGAGGAGGATCCTACAGGTTGTGTCATGTGATGACTCATGCGCTCCGCTCTTGTGGACTGTTCCTGGTCTGCAGTGATCAGTACCTATCAAGTGGTCCAAGTAAGTCCCCTGCCGAAAGTGCCTACAATAGACACGTGAGCATCAGAACTGGACCTCAGAGCAATGCAAGAAGACGTGCTGGTGTGATGATTCATGTTTTCTTTTATATCATGTGGATGGCTGTGTGTACGTGCAACACTTACATGGAGAACACGTGGCCCCAGGATGCACTATGGGAAGCAGCAAAATGGTGAACGCAGTGTGATGCTTTGGGCAATGTTCTGCTGGGAAACATTTGGTCCTGCCATTCATGTGGATGTTACTTTGACACGTACCATCTACCTAAGTATTGTTGCAGACCATGTATACCCTTTCATGGAAATGGTATTCCATGATGGATTTGGGCTCTTTCAACAGGATAATGCATCTTGCCACAAAGCAAATAGGGCCCAGGAATGGTTTGAGGAACACAACGAGTTCAAGGTGTTGACTTGGCATCCAAATCCCCCAGATCTCAATCCAATTGAGCATCTGTGGGATGTGCTGGACAAGAATAACAGCAACACGTAGGTTTCTAAAGAGTAAGGAAAACCCAGTTCACAACGGGGGTCTGTTCAAAGGGGCACTCCCGACCAATGACTAATAAACTCCAAAGTAAATAGCTAGTGAAAAATAGTATAATTTATTAAAGGTCCTCAAATATAGGGTACCTCAGGATGAGAGCAAATCTTAAAAATAGCACACATAATAATGAAAATCACGAAGACAAACAATAAATACAATACCCCTACTAATATACATATCAGAAAAATATCTAAAAATATAAACTGATCCTGCAGGATAGGAGAAGCATGCAGTCTGGTCAGGCTGTAAAAAAATACATGTGCTGGACAAACAAGTCCAATCCATAAAGGCTCCACCTCGCAACTTACAGGACTTAAAGGATCTGCTGCTAACGTCTTTGTGCCAGATAACACAGCAAACCTTCATTTGTCTAATGGAGTCCATGCCTCAACGGGCCAGAGCTGTTTTGGCAGCAAAAGGGAACCTACATAATATTAAGCAGGTGGTCATAATGTTAACATGTTAACATGCAGATTTATAAAAATAAAAAGTGCTCCCTAGATTTATTGTCTCCATTCTCTTTCTTACAGAGCGATATACTGTATAACTAATTGACTCTATGTATCATGATAGGTTTGTTTGGCTGAGACCTCTCAGTATATTATCTGTAGTGCACTTTATTAATTCTGTCCCCTTCCCTTTTTTCATTGGTATGCCCTCCAAAAAAATAATAATGCTAATAATAAAAATTCTATATTATTGTCTTTTTTTTTCTTGTAAGGAAGCAGGACAGTCAATAAAACAAAAGTGGTTCATAAGGCTTTGTTTTCTCCTACACCCAGCAGTAAATTATATGATCTAGAGGGCATGGTTGGGAAGCACATCACAACATTGGGTATGAAAACTAGAAGTCTTAAAGGTGCAGTTTCCTGTTGTACTGGTATTTTTTTCCCCTGCAACTCCCATCATCCTCATGCAGTCTTGACATTGAGGCTGGCACGGCAACAGTGGAATTCAATTGAGTCCAAGAATTCCTGTTAGTTTAATAGATAACATTTCCTCTAACGTACATACCCTGTATACTTAACGAAGTAGATCGGGTGAAAGCAATTTCCTTTTTTGTACAGGATCTTTAATTTAGCGTGAAAAGGGAATAACACTTGTGGCCATTGTGATGCATAAACATTTGTGTAATTTGACTGCTGAATTGGATTCTGGAAAAGAAAAGGATTATTTGAAATCAAACCAAACCGCTGTAGCTTTAGGCAAACTGCACATTACAATACCTTACTGTGAGATTTGTACCCCATTATATTCCATTAGTGGTTTGTTTTCCATTTTAATACCAGATTGGAATACACATTCTGGAGAAATAAAGAGCAATTGAATAAAGTTTAAAAAAAAAAAAAAAAAAAAAGGAACAATCCTGTGTGAAGCTCCTTCAATCATAGCACTGGTTTGTCTTACCTGAGCTGTCAGATACACAGCACATTTATGGTTATTGTATTTTACAGGTTGATAGATTTTTATATTCTGTCCAAGTCAGGATCTTACACCTCCTGGTTTATTATTTAGTAATTTACAGTGCAGTCAGGCATGTTTGGTTTAATGCAGGATAAACTTATAAATCTATTGTTCCTTCACTTGCTAGGTTTGTGTGCAATGAACTACAGAGCTTGATGCATACATACATTTCAGTTCTGCTTATTTTCTTTGATAGGGATGCAGGCAATAGATAACACAATGACAGTAGCATCCCCCGGGACTGCAAAATGTGAGAGCAACACACCGTCAGGTTAGTAGGTCATTATTGTATGAGCACTGAGCCATTAATTGACTACTGTACTATGCTCAGTCTGTGTCAGATTATGGGTTCTTGGCAGTAAGAGCTGCTTCCTAATAGCTAAGTTATACTGTTCTAGCATCACCTTCACAGCTCTGCTACTATAGCCTATACATATATGTATATCACACTTAACTGGATACCATTACTTGCAAACTGCACATGCAGGTCCCTATATTACCCTATTACTTTACCGTATAATTTCACAATATACTGTAGGTTACTGTAATTTAAAAAATAAAATACTTTTTTTCTTACACAAAGGGGTGCAATGCTGATTTAATTTTGAATCCCTGGAATTGAGACTGTATTAAACTTATTTTATAATGGTGAAATGCATAAGCCCCTTTGGGAGTAAAATATTCTAGTTGTAGATTTTAATTTGATGAATTCAAATTCAGATGTATTAACGGGAAACACCTTTATTTTTGCATACTTTTAACAGAATGCAATCTATTAAAAAAAGGTTATTTTTTATATTAACAAAGGTCATAGATATTCTACAGTTGTATTAACTTCCTGAAATAACAGAGGCATTATAACACATTATCTATTGTCAGTTAGGTTTCTATGATGCAATATGTCTTGCATGTAATGCTTAGGGTAATGGTCAACATGGCACACACATACCTCCCAACATGCCCCAACAGTAATGTAGGGAGGCTTCTGTGCATGTTGGACCACATGCATGACCAACTCCAGCCTTCAATGTGGCAATTATTTGGTAGTTAATGACTCTGGATGCTGGCAACTTTTTGGTGGAGGTAAAAATGTACCCTCTGGAACCCTTGCCAGCCCTTCCCTGCCCTCCCCTGCCCTCCCCTGCTCTCCCCTGCTCTCCCCTGCTCTCTTAACACATATAGTAACTCTGTTAACTATAGTGCATTCTTATATTGCCATCTTTTGTTTTAGTGTTTTCTGATGAGAGTGGGCCGGAAGAGTTGTCCTCTTCCACTCCCCAAGGTTCTATCTTCTATTTGGAAGTCTTTCCCAAATCCTTTCTCCATTGTAGCCTTTCAGTGTCAATATTTTAAAATAAATATGTGGTAAATGTTGCCTCAGTTTGTTGCACTAGTAGGGGAGTGTGGCACAGGGATGCTCCAAGTGTATCAAACACAGGGATAGGAAACACAAAAATAATAATACAAAGTCCAAAGGGTAAAGGCAGGCAGAACAGGTTCAATAACGATGTTATATATAAGAGATAGGCCAAGATCTGGAGTGGAGAGGTACATAAAATCTTAGGGGAAGCCAGAAGTAAAAGAAAGTCAGGAGATCTACACATAGCAAGATGCAGACAGAGCACACAAGTATAAGGATACTTCCCAGGGAAGGGACATAGCTTGGCAACAAACAAGCCAGGTGTATATGAGAGGCACTGCCCAACCTCCCTCCATCAGCCAGGTCCCCTCCAGTGTAGCCGCTCCCCCGCCAGCTGCAGAACTCTCATGCTTGCTAAGCACAAGGCACTTGTGCTAATAGTGAGGCACTCGTTACTAGTCTCCAGATATACGTCCTACTCTGCAATTGTGCGGCCACACACAGTAAGAGGATCCAGGGTTAGTTGTGCATGTGTAGGTGCTGAAGCTTTACATCGTCTACATATTAATGCATGTGATATGCAATATTTAATCATTTTTGGGGGGATTTGATTTTTATAATGCAATATAGTTATACAGTCATGAGAAAAAAATTTGAGCACAAAATAATAAAAACAAAACTAAATAGCTATAGTTAAAGACAGAGGGGATTAAAAAAAAGTCAGGCAAGGAGACGGAAGGTAATATAGAGGGGTACAGCGAAAGGAATTGAAGAAGAAACATTAAATTGAGAGCAAGAGGTTCATTTCAAATGTTTAAGGCTTATCCCTCTTGCATCACTGCCCTAAAATATGCATAATAAACCCTGACAGTCTTTAGTGTGTTTGACTTACTATTTAAAATATTTGACACATCCATTATTTGCCATGAAAGCTGACATGTTGTGCATTATTAACAACTCACCATGTTACCTCATGCATGTTTACTTTTATGTGTCAGTAGATTAGTATCCCAAATACAGCACACCATGCCCTGAAACATAGCTTATTCCTTTGACCTGTTGTCTTCTCTATACGAAATACAAAAACTTTATACAAACAGTGAAGTGTAATCCTTTTAAATGCTTTCATTTAAAGGAAATGTTCACATTTTATTTTTAAAGGGTTCTATCTTAGACATATATCTCTGTTCGATACGTGCCCATAGATGTACATGGCACATTTTAATCTTTTGTAGTGTGGTTGTACAAAGTACAAAATAATAATTTGCATCAATGTTGGTACACGTCCTGTAGGACAGTTAATTGCAAAGCACCAGGATATGACATCATAATAAAGATCCCTAAAAGAATGAGGGTGGGTGCAAGAGATCCACATTGAGGCACGGCTTCATTGCTCAATAAGGCAGACAATATGAGATGCACTACTGATCTCTGAGCCCATAT
This sequence comes from Pelodytes ibericus, assembly GCA_036172795.1. NCBI lineage: Eukaryota > Metazoa > Chordata > Amphibia > Anura > Pelodytidae > Pelodytes > Pelodytes ibericus. The sequence goes on from CM069867.1 coordinate 43,642,250, forward strand.
TTTTCACTACGCTCTAGTCGACACATTGTTGGTAGCGCCGCAAGTGATTGGTAGTTAATAACAATGATGTCTAAAGGTCACATGTCATAGCTGGTGTAATAGGCAGTGGCATATTTTGGTTTTTGGCTGCCCTAGACAGACAAAATGTGGGTGCCCCCCCCAACCACATTGCCGAACCAGGACCTACCCCAGCACCACAGGATATGCCCCCATCACCCACATTGCACATCTAGGACTTACCCCTGCACCTCTGATACATGACCCATCACCCACATTGTGCATCTAGATGCACAATGTGGGTTATGGGTCATGTATCAGAGGACTTACCCATGCACCCCGAGACATGACCCATCACCCACATTGCACATCCAGCTCTGGTAATAGGCAATGAAAAGTATTATGTTGTATGAAAGTTAGATATACTGTAATTTATATTTATAGATGAACATTTATATTTTAAATAACAAACAATAAATATTTTTATTTTTTATTTTAAATGAGCCAGACTGTGGTATGGAAAGCAACAAACTTCTTACTAGCATCTAAATTAGTAATCCATGTCTACTTACAGAAACATTCCCTCCCAGTTATGAATTTGTTTTTTTTTTTTAGTTTAAAGGAAGACATCAATCAGTCTCTCAAAGCTAAAACATGCAATTCTGCCATACATTTCACATTCATGTCTCCTACCAGAAGAAAAACAAAATGGCTGCACAAATAAAAGCTACATACTCAGAAGAGTGTCTCAACTTGATGGACAAAAATTCCATCTTGTAATCCAAGGCATAACCTTATCCTCAAAGAAAAGATGCAGAGGGACTTGCTGTTTTATGGGTTAAATGATGTGATTACTAGTATCAGGGTAAAATGAGGTGGGGTGAACGAGTTCAAGAAGGCAAGCAACAACAGGTGTATACAACATGCTATAATATGGCATAACATGGTTTAACATGGCTGATGAAGAGACCTGAGAGGTCTTGAATGCTTGCACTCTAAACCTACACAGTTATCCAATAAAAGTATCAAATTGATTCTACTTGTCTCGTATACAATTCATGTTATTTCTTTTGCCTTTCTGCTGTGACTCACACTCTTTTTAACCATTTCCTTTGGATCTTTTCTGCTTGCGATATATTGTTTGAGAGGAACTAGTCCTCAAGTTTGCTGAATGTGAGTATTATACCTCAAGGGAGCACCTGGTTACTTCCATGTTGCAGTACTGTGAGTGCAGATTGTTTTTTGAGCTACCTTTTAACTTCAGAGACTATTTGAAAATATAGAAGTGGTGAAGGAACCATAAACTGAAATTCACACTTTTTATGTGAAATCTGGGAAGAGAAAATGGTATTCTCTGGGCTTATAGACCTCTTATCTTCAGGAAGATATTGCATTGCTAACCTCTTCCTACTAAACACAATTTCTATGTGAAAATATTTAAACTCAATCTCTTTGACTGACCAATGTGGCCAAACTTTTTTTTTATTTTTTTTGATTTAATAAAAGCTAGCCAGCTTTTATAATATTGTTCATTACTTTTTTTGTTAGGGTTTGTCAGAATCCTGTAATTTTTTTAGCTAGCGCATCGGGGATGTAAATCTAGAACTATCAAAAGCTGTTAGAACCAAATTGTAAAATTAAACTATTTCCTTATGATGAGACATTTTTTCTTCTTCTTGTTAATAAAATAAAACATTAAACATGGTCACACTCATACGTTGTCAATGGAAAGCAAATAATAAAGACAATATCATAAAACATGGTTTTTAAATTGGAAAGTTTGAAATTATTTTCGCACTTTGCTTTTACGCTTGCAAAATTGTGATATGTATTGAAATCCAGAGATCAATTGTGAACCATATAATTTCCTCTTCTGTGCTCTCATTTTGCAATAACTGTTATTGCATTTCATAAAGGCATTACTATCAACTTGCTACTTTGACTTCCACCAGAATATTTTTTAATTGGAACAAAAAGTGAATGTTCTTGGTGGTATGATATTGAGTTATTATGTATTGATTATACTAAGGCAGTAACAGCACAGCAATTCACATCACAAATCACAAGGTCGTAAGTTCAAGTCCTTACACTGACACTCTTTATGGTCTTAAGCAGGTCACTTTATCTCCATATTGCAAGATTAGATTGTAAGACCTTTGAGGCAAGAATATCTCCTGCCTATGTAATGCTTTAGAATATGTTGAAAATAAGAGGAGAAATATAGGTAACAATAGAAGACTAATATGAAGATACAAGACTCTGTGCATTATAATTGGTAAACAATGAAATTGTAATAATAATTGGAAACTTTGCATTAAAAAATAGACATAAAGGGAAATGAATGTAACTTGCTCAGGAAACCCCTTCCTAGCAGGATAATTCATGGTATAAATATCAAGATTCATCTATATTTTCTTTACATCTGTGTTTATTATATTGCTCTACAATAAACACTAGGGGACATTGCTTTATATTAGTTTTATGTGATATTTATGTACAATAGTAATTGGATAATCCACAAACTATTTTGCATTTTTCTACAAACTACCAGATAATACCCTGGCATGAATGGACTTTGATCCATCTCCATGTCTCCCTTCTGTCCTCTTCACTCTTTCCTGGTATAGCACAAGATTAAAGAGGTTTTGTAGACTCTATTGAGCTTCCTTATATCAGCTTTCAGCCTAATGTAACCTCCGAACCAATTTAATGCACCCAAGCAACAGTACTATTGTTTAACATAACGATCATTTAGTTGTGTCAATCTGGTGTGAATCTTTTGTTCTTCTTAATTTTATATTGGAGTGTTACACTACTATGTTTTAAAATGATGAAAATACAAATAAAACTAAACTAAAAAAATACTATACATTGGACTCACCAACACAACCTAAGTTCTATATCAGTGAATGAACCATTTCATGGAAGTTGAAGCTAAATCAGCTCAGCAGACATGGAAAATACTACATACAAGAGGATGCTTAGGTCTCCGTTTTTCATTGTCCTAGTTCTCTGGTCCTCACAATATGTGTGATGCTGTGGAAGCTGATTTGTGAATCTGTAATAAATGCAATAGATGAAACTGATATATTTGTGACAGATGTTCATCATGCATTACAATCAGTCCAATCCATGACAGACCACTGTCTCTGCCTCTGTTTCTGTTATATCTAGTAGCATTCATTTATACCATATTACTGCCTTATAGTTTTGTTTTATCAGAGCAACAACTGTGCAGCAATTGAAGAAAACAAAATATCATATTACACTTCCGTCGATGTGAGGATGAAATTGAGACTGATGATGTAGGAATGATTATGACTGCTCTTTGAGTACATCCATGATCGCAGTTTATTCCAGACAATATTCTAATATTATAAGTGTTTCAATCTATAGGAACAATATATGAAGATGCATAAAGTTGCAATGAGCATGGTGTAATATTTTATTTTACACCCCTTGAGAGATGTGGAGATGCACAAATATAGATAAATGATCAAAAAGAAATAATTGGTCTAGCAGTGCTATCTATCGCAGTGTTAAACACACATGCTTCTCGCCACGCATTGCACACGTAGGTTAAGGGATGTAAAAAGTAATTGCATTTTCCATTCCTCTTTCCACTACAATATACAAGCACCTCTAGAAACCTACTTGTGGAATATTATGTAGGTTTCTCTGCTTCATTTAGTTCATTTTCTCTTAGGAAAACACATTATGACTTTGTACAAGTCTTGATCGATTTCTTAAGAGGCCTTATCTGATTGCTTTTATATTCTATTGATTTTTCTGAATTAAGTTTTATGGCCCTCAATTATATTCCGGTATGATTGTTCACATCCACGTATGGTGTACCGAATAATTACACAGTGGTATGATTATGTTCTACTTGATAATCCTATTTAATATATAGCACTTTCTATTATATTTTTAATGGGGATTATCATCCATATGCAGACCGATCTGTTGAATTTCATGTCACATAGATAAAGCTGTATCACACACTTACTTGCACGATACAAAGACCAGTCTCTTCCATTTGTGACATCTTGACAAAAGACGTTTATTGCAAAATATTGTGATCATCGGCTTCATTAGGAACCCATTTAACAATCATAGGAGATGATTTTTTATAAACCTGCTGTTCGACTGACTGGGGGATAGCTCTATCGCAGCACAATTAAGTTTGAAATGGGTTTTGAACATTGATGGCTAATATAATTCTGCGCTAGTCGTAGACTGAGCATTATACCATCATTTATCATTTGAGGGGAAAGTCTGACAGAAACTCAACTGCTGAGCCCTCAATTATACTGTCTCTATATTTATTTATTTATTTATTATATTTTTAATGCTGCCTTTTGGATACAAGTTCAGCATCCTTCAGGTGACGTGAGAGGAAAAAGTTAAGGCAAAAAACAATTGGTAGGCGAGAAGTTTAATCAATTTATTAAACGAGCTCTGTGCTTGAAGATATTTTTCTTATACACTACTACGTCTATCAAAGCTGTCATAAGTGACATTGCAAATGCCGGAATACTTTGTGGCAAATGGATCACTAGTATTGTTGGAGTCATTTTGAACCTTTTATGAATATAAATGTACAGTGGAAAGCATTTCACAGGATCTGCTTGCCCTCTTCAAATAATTTATATTCAGCTCAGCACATACCTGACTGATTTTCTCCTAACATTACAAAGTGGTTGTGTTATTTCGTACAGCCGAAATTTGTATTATTATTTTTTTAACATGAGAAGTCTTTTGATCTGCATTTATTAAGGAGAAAGAGATGCACAAGCTTAACCCAATCTGACATAAATGCTGCAATATGTTCATTTTCTCCCACTACAAATTCAATACATTCATATTCAGAATCCTTTATCTAATAGTGCTTATTAGATTGTTTTGGCTGCGGCTGCAAAGCAATATATCACAGAAAAATAATAGGTATGTCTTTTTCAGGAGTTGATGTGATTTGCCTTAGCTACGCTAGCATGAAAATCTGTACCATTTATTAATAAAAGACAACGTAGATGAACTAAACTGCAGGAAAGTACGAGAACTAAAAAAAAAAAAAAAAAATTGTCTTTCCCCCCCCTTTTTGTTTATTTTCTTTTTCAGCTCACAAATGAACGTACCGCCACAAAGGTCGAATCTGTATCCTGTTTGATAAAGTCAGTCCAGTAAGCGCTACAGGAAAACAAAAGCTTAAATGGGGGAACCTGGAGGATGCCGGCAGATGTATGTAGCTTCAACAAATCCACGGATTGCTTATTTTCAATAAAGAGATTCATGAGTAAATAGGTAAACAATGTGAACGCCAGTAGCGATGACGGAATACTCTGGTTGTTACATGATTTGGACTGCTGTCGCTGTTGAGTTCAATTTTATTTTGTGAATAATGCACATATTTATAGAAGACTAATGAACTGTGCTAATTCTGTTAATATTGTAGCTATTAGTTATAAAGCATTACAAGGTGTTTTTTCCATACAGAACGTGTACAAATGTGAGGAGTCTAAGAGATTTTGGAACAGCTTCCAGATTTGTCAAGCTGCATATTTTTATGTGTTTTGAATGGGTTGTCATCCACTGTTGAGCATCGATTACACTGAAATATGTGTATTTATCAGGCACTGAGAAGAAAACAATAACACACCAGTGCTAGTGATTCAACAAGCAAAGGAAAAACTGCCAAATTAACTGGGCAATCCTCTCCAGTGCCGATCACATGCTTCTTTTCAACAGATATACACTTCATTGCAAGTGCTGGATATATAACTTAGGCTATTGTAGGAAAAAAGACTGTAGGGACCTTAATGCATTTTGTAATGCTTTTTCTATATAGGTAAAGGATGAGAACAAGACACCGGTGTGTGGAAGAGGTTCAAACACAAATGGGCAGGACATGATAGTCAAACACAGGAAGTGGGAAGAGCAAACGAGTAGAATGGCTGTCTTACAGGTAACAAGATGGAGAGTATATGGAATCAACAGTGCTCCACTCCACTGAATGGTTTCTCCTGCCATAGTAGAAATGTCAATGGAAATCTTGCCAAATACCATTGAAAAGTTTAGTCTAGGGGAAATTAAAGCAATTAAATTAATGATGCAACCTATATGTTTGAAAAGCTGGAAAACATGAGATAAGAAAAGAATGGTCTAACAAATAATTGCATTCCTTGTGTTTATAACTTACTGCTTTTTTACATGACACTATATGATTATCATTTTTATAATCTAATTGATCAATGGAAACTCTTTACAGTTTTACATTTAAGCTGTCCTCAAACCTGTCCTTGCACCAATACAAATTCTTTACATGATAATTATTGTATTATTTTATGTTGTCATCTTCAGTTAGTTATATAAGGTTAGGCAGGTTCAAGATATCTACACATCCATTTGAGTAAGATGCACATCTGTTTTATTTTTCAAAACTTTATTCTAGTAATATTTTCCCATAAGGAAAGCTTTATGTTTAATATGGGACTGAGAAATACACACCATCCAAAGCATTCTGACTTCAGCTTTCATTTTCGCTATATTAGAAGCCTTTGAACAATGTTGTAGTTTTGTAGAAAGATTTGTTTCCTGAACTGAAAAGATTGTATAGATTTCACTTAGAGGAACAAAAAAAAAGCCCAGTTATTGTATAGGACTCTATTCTATTACTTCCAGCTCTTCGTTTCATGCTGCAACACAACACTTCTGTCTTCCCTTTTGTAGAAGTGAATCTTTCAATTTTATGGTCTCAGAACCTTGAGTATATTCAATAGCCCTGACATATTGTATCTTTAATCTGGCAGTTCCAATGACCACCCAACCATGAGGATGCTTTTTTAGTAATAAAATTACACAAATTATTATTTGAAAAAAAGATAAACAAAGATCAGTAGAATTCTAGGTGCAAAATGAAAATGGAATTATCTAGTACTATTCAATAAAAACAATTTGTCAAAATTGACACAAAGTAGCTTCAACTACAAAGACTGTAAACATTTTAGTTTTTCATTTTTTGCTGCCATTACAGAAGCAAAACATTATATGCACTAGTTATGTACTTTTTGTCACAAATTCCTACTTTTCACAATACTATATATATAAATATATAAATTTACTAAAAAATATATTGAAACATTATATAGCATGGGCAGCCCAGAACCTGCTTGGACCCATCACAACTAGAGTTGAGCGGACACCTGGATGTTCGGGTTCGGCCGAACTTTGAAAAAAATGTCCGGGTCCGTGCTCGAACCTGACCCTGAACTTGATCCCGAACCCTAATCCCATTGAAGTCAATGGGGACACGAACTTTTGGCCACGAAAAAGCCTCTAAAAAAGTCCTGGAAAGGGCTAGAGGGCTGCAAAATGAAGTAAAATGTGGGTAAAGGTAGGACAAGTGCCCTGCAAGCAAATGTGGATAGGGAAATAACTTAAAATAACATAAAATACAAATTACAAATACAGCTGAGCCATAAAATAGCACTAGATGGAATCTTTGATTTTAGTTTTGGAAGAACGTAAATCTAAATCTAAAGCATGGCTGCCAGGAGTATCAACAGAATTATCCACCAACACCAGCAGCACCACGACCAGGGCCACGTCCCTTATTTGACGCTCTCCTCATTCTTTGCGGTCACCCACCAAAGTAACAGATGGTTTATGTCAGGTGACAATGTAACCGCCAATAGTCAACAATTTTTAGTTATATTTTTTATTTTTTTTTGTTTATTGGACTGCAAGAAATGCACCGTAAGACGTAAATGTACTATTTAGCACCCAAAACTATTAGAATTTTTCAAAGTGCGCTGTAAACACAGTATTTGACGGTTCTATTTGACTCTCAGATATGAAGTGCACCGCAAGACGCAAATGTACTATTTACCACCCAAAACTATTAGAATTTTTCAAAGTGCGCTGTAAGCACAGTATTTGACAGTTCTATTTGACTCTCAGATATGAAGTGCAGGACGCAAATGTAAAATTTAACACCAACAAATTTCAGTATTTAAAAATACCTAGATGTTGCCCACTGAGCTAACAGAACAGGGTTAAAGTCATGTGCCTGGCACACATGCAGTTGCAAGTGCACTGCACTCTCTGTGGCACTGAGCTCAGGGCAGAGTACAAATATGTAGTATAGCACCCACTAAAATAATCACTGTAATTTGAATAATCGCTATAGTTTGAATAATCGCTGTAGTTTGCAGATTCAACACCAGATTTTTTTTTAATCTGTCCCTCACAGCTGCAGCATCCTCTCCCTACACTAAGAAGAGCTCATGTGATGTGCATTTACGTGACTCCAGCTTATATATAGAGGCTGGGTCACATGCTGCACTGGCCAATCACAGCCATGCCATTAGTAGGCATGGCTGTGATGGCTTCTAAGGACAAACGAGTCAAACGCTTGTTGATTGGCTGCCCTGCAGCCTTTCAAAATGCGCCATTAAATCACCGAACCCCGAACTCCAACACGAACATACAATGGAATTGTATACAGTGCGGTTTGGGTCAACACTAATCACAACACAAAATCAGCCAGACCACAAAATCAACAAGTCATCGATAAATCTTTTATATAAAACAATGTGCTCCTCAAACCTCTCCAGTATATTCACGGTCTCATATTGAATCATAAATGCAACATTCAATTGGGACATTGTTACCCAAATCTTGTACACTCAGGACACTTTTTACAGCTACAATGCCCAAATCATGAGGGATAACAGTGTACAATCTTTTAACATCTATTGGACGACCCAGTGGGCATGTGGCATGTTTATGGGTTTTCGGAATTGTATATAAAATTGGATTCCTTGGGTGTTGTTGTTTGAAAAATTATGTGTTTGTTCCGAAATAAAGCCAAAACCGTAGATATAATATCGTAATATTTCTGCATAGGATCATAATTTAATTTTACGGAGGTGGTAGTGTCACTCAACTGGGATAATATGTCATCATGGTAATAGCTGTAGTCAAGGAGCATAGTGTCTCCTCCCTTGTCCACTTGGTGGATTATGATTGAATTTTCCACTTGTAATGCAGAGATCGCCACTCTCTCTTCTTTAAATCTATGTAGCTTAGGCATAGTTTTAGCCTGGTGTCTGCAATATCATGTCTGTTTCTATGATGCTGTTAATGAAGTGTTGGTGGATCAAAGATGCTCTTACATCGAAGTAAAGGTTCACCCGGAGTTTCCCAGTTGTCCTTACAACAACAAAGTAGTTTTGACTAGGTTAGAAAAGTTGAAGGGGACCTCACTGTAACAACTGTATTGCAAAATTCTTTCCAGAAATCCTGACAAAATGAAATGCATGGGTGTTTATCTGCTGAAAAATGAACTTTCAAACAACATTTGCATTAGGATTAAATACTATTAGCAGCCGTGTATCTCTAGAACAATCTTTGCATTGCAACCAAAGCTGAAGGTTAGTTACAGAGACAATGTAATAGAGCAGCAGGAAATGCTAGCAGAATGCTTGGTTGCATAGGGAGAGGTATTAGCAGTAGGAAGAGGGAAGTGCACATGCCATTGTACAGAGCACTGGTGAGACCTCACTTGGAGTATTGTACGTATATATATATATGGATATGTGGCCATTCCCTAACTTTGATTGGGGTTACTAAGTTGAATGTGATATTTTATATTACATGATGTGTTCATTGATGTGTAATTGCACCATTTATGCTGTAATAGCATATTTTAACAATTAAGCAAACAATTAATTGTTTGTATTAATTATACTATTATAGCATATTAAGACTATTATCATTCCAATGAAACATTGATTATAACTGTAATGGACCTGAAATAAGCCTCTATCTTCCTCATAGACTTCCGTTGGGAGGACATTGATTTATTTTGTGAGGACCCAGGATATTATGGAAATAATTGACTTCTATGGGACGACTTCAGCCATTTCCATATAAGCCGAGGCCCTCCCGAAATAAGCCAAGGTCCTCCCGAAATAAGCCAAGGTCCTCCCCATAGACTTCCAAAGGAGTTTGGCTGCGGTCCTCCCCATGGAAGTCTATGAGGTGGACTGAGGATATAATTTTGGGAACTGAACTACAAGGATTCCCAAAACAAAAATAATGCACACATTTGGTCTTAAACAATGGAAGAAATTAGTTTTGAACGAAACTAATTTTGGTGAAAACAATCCAGCGGCGTCCAAAACTACTATATATTTATTGAAAGCCAGTCATCAATCAATTACAACATAGAATAGAAGTGGTTACATGTCTGCTTCCACTCATCCCCAAATATTGCTGTCTTGTATCACTGGTTTTGCTATAAAGTTACACGCATTCAAGATATCGAGTCATGCCACTGCTCCGCTGTCTCAACAGAGATCCAGTGTCTTACCTCCTTTCTATAATCATTGCATAGATATTCTATATCGCATGCCATTTTATATCTCTGGTAAGCGGCCATTTAAAGAGACAACACACAATAAGTTTTTTTTAAATTACTCCTCAGATTGTTAAAAGAGCTATGATTTCAGTTTTCTTCAATAAGTATTACAATGAACATAACTTTTAATGTATCATCTGGACAGGGCAGGTATTGTGCCCTTTGAAAGGTCACATACAGTACCTGAATGTTCCATTTCCTCTGTGAAATTTGCTATACCTTTATATTCCCATCCTGGATATATTTGCTTACTAGATATATTTTCTCTCCACAGAGATTTATAGATAGCATATTTTGCTTGGCATGGTGGTACAAAATATAGACACACATGTCTTTTGTACATGGTTTACCTGAAACATGTAAAGTAGTTGCTATTCAGCAGTTTATATCAATAACATCTTAAAAATGGTAAACAAAGTATATATCAAATATTTGTGTATTGCACAGTGTGAATAATATCTATTGTTCAGTATTTGCCCCTGAATGGGTGTGTCACCCAGCATGCACAGCTCAGAGGTTAACCACACTGCGTCCACAATGTCACCCTCTCTTTATTCAGTGTGACCTGTATATTGATGTATCAGTGAGGCCTGGTATTAAAACAGAAACATTTCAACCAGCATTATATTGACCAAAATAATAAATACATTTTCATCCATGGCCCTGGGACATTGCTCATTGCTTGATGCAATGCAATATATCTGGTAGACTGATAAATAGTCTTATCTGCTGTATATATTTCTGCTTCTGGTAGACCAATTATTTCCATACACCAGTGAAAAGTATCACAGAGATAGAGCTTCCTGTTGGTAATTGTGAATGCAAGACTGAGGTTAGTAACATATGAATTCAGACAGCACAGCACCTTAAAATACAGTATTCTCCCCTAGGGCTATGTATTAAAGCATATATATGCTGGTCTATTACATTAAGAGACAATTTTTTCTCCAAAATGTAACTTTTTTTTTTTTGTTCTGGAGTGTTTTAGGGGGAAAAAAAAAACCATGGTGTATTACATTAGTAAGGGATTTGGAAACAGCGGTCCTTAAACAGCCCCAAGGATGCCCTTAGGTGTAGCCACAAAAGGGAACTTGCCCGTGCCAAGAAGTGGAAAATACTTTGAAATAGCTTGAAAAATATTAATGAGATTTAAATATAAAATAAAAGTATTATGCATCTTGGACAGTTGAATTGTATTTTACTGGTTTTGTACCAATGTTTCAATTGCCCTTTATACAATTGATTTCATTTTTTTTTTTTAAGGTCAATTCATAACTTCTGAAACCATTACCCCAGAGGAATTCGATTTTTAGAAATATTTTATTATATAACAAAATTTGCAAACCATCCCACACTCCCAGTTGTAATTCATGTAGGAAATATTCATACATAATTGGTAAAGTAAGATGTTTTTCTTGGTCTTCAAAATGTTATTTATTATATTTTTAAAAAAGAATATTAAAGGGATGGTAATGCATTCAGATGAACTTGCCACTGACTTTCATTTGGATTTGTGTACTTGGAATTGTATTATATTTATGAAGACAGTCAACTAAAAATGTATTTGGAATGATACAAAGTACTTCTTACTAATATAAAGCATATATGTTTTTAAAAATCTGTATAATGAGCTGTAACAAATTACTATTTTTTTCCCCATTATCATGACTATAAGTCCTAATCATAAATTTGTGTGGGATTTTATGAAAGGGCAAAGCTAAATTCCATTTATTAAAAACAGGTTTTCCCTTATATGTCTTTTTTTTCTTCCTGCTGTACCATCATTATTATTACGTTTTTAAATATTTCCAGTGTTTGTGAGAACTTTTAAGGATGCTATGCTTCATTTCTTTCCTTGTTAGACACATTCTTGTCTTCAAAACTCACAACTACTCATATTCTAATATAAAATTAATGCTTTTTGTTCAAAGTTGGACACATAGTCCACTTGTTTGGCATCAAAACAAGCCAGAAAGTGTTGCTAGATTTTTACATTTGGCATGTGTAACATTTTACTTAAATCTCTAGAGGTTTTCTCAAAGAGATTTAGTTATGTGATATTTAGAATTGTGCCAGCAACCTTCAACTTTATGTGTTTTAATATGTTTCTGGGAGAAAATAATAAAGTATGTTTATAGCTAATGTTGCCTACCCTATATATACACCTACTTTTTCTCTATTTTGCAGGCTGAACATGATGGATTTGGAGAAAGATGTGATGTTATGTTAATCTCATTATAAAATATGTTTGCTATTATTTTTGCAATAAATATTTCCCAGAACCAGATGAATAATTTAGGTTTACATATAAATGTGTATCACGTTGAGCCCCTTTTTTATCAGTGCCAGGTTAATATTGCATGTTTATCTAATTCTCCATCAGGTCATCTCATGTTCTTCTATAACCAAGCCACCCTAATTGATGTTTTCAAATGGAAAATAGTATTGTCTTATGGACTTCATCTGACTTTACCTAAATTGTTAGACCTTTTAATATGATGCTCTCTGATTACAGAGCTTTTGAAAGTGGGGCCCTCTCAATCCCATCCCAACATATGAAAACATTAAAAAAGTAACCATCATCTGAATAAATATAAACTATTACCAACACTCAATAAAACTGATTTACCATGAACTGGAAGTCCAAACAGTTGCTCTCTTCATTTATTTCAAGTCTTGCCATTGGTGCGTGAAAGAGATCCTAGTTAAGAAATATTTATGCCCTCTACTAAATTTGAAGCCGATACTTCCACTCTCCCTTCCCCACTTTTTCCACTTGGAGGGAAAACTGGACTTGGCTGTAGACCCACCTTTGATGGTGGGCCCTGGGCAAATGCCCACATTGCTCACTGGATAAAGTGACCTTTCCTGCTGTATATCTTCTTGTGAAATCTTAGAAGTTATATCTTAGGCTTCCTATTAAGCCCTTTGCATAGCTGTCAAAAACTACAAACATTGCTGGCGGAATGGATGTACAAACATTAACCTGCCCCGCCACATATTACCCAAATTGAAGTCAGCAATGCGTTGACAAGTGAACTGGAAAAACTCAAACAATAGTAACTGATTTGAAAAGATAGGCGTATTGGAGAATTCATTCAGCTTAACTATTAGCTGATTAGGCAGATCCCTTGTTCACTTTTTAGTGACTAGGTCCCAAAGGTGATACTTCCCATGTGGTAGGCATTATGGGATTATAACATGATCATGTGTAGGAAGCATGCTCATCCTCTCCAGTGGCCATCTTTGTGGAACGTCAGGAGAGTATATCTATAAACTATATAGTTACAGGAATTTTGACCAGCATTTTTCTGAAGATAAACTTGCCATCCACACATTTTGTGGGTGACATACTCATTTTAAGTTATTGTGTATAAAAAAAATCATTAGTTATTATTACATGCCATTATGCCATGTTTCCTTCACACTTATGTTGCACTCCTAAGGCAGCACAGTCCTCTATTACATTATGATAACGCAGAAAAAGTAAAATTCTTATGGCCTTATGTGAGAAAAGCTATCATCATATTCACTTCTCAAGTGAATCAATGTCTACTTCTTCTGTGTTGCTTTTTGTAATGTAAAAAGTTACATAACTTATTAGGTTAAAAAAAACCTATGTAGTCCATCAAGTTCAACCCTTCCACACACCCATGTTTGTTGATCCAGATCTTTCTGGATTGTTTTACAGTAGATATTAGGTGGTAAGATGCTGATTCGTGGATTTCATGTGGTTTTATAGGCACTTCATTATTGCATTTGCCTATATGAAGCCTTTAAAAATGCATGCTTCTCTCCAAAGAAAACTATTTTATTGTCTAAAGCAACAGTGATGAATTGTTCAAACCTATAATTATTATTGACCAAATAAGCAAGTAGCAAGGAAAAAAGAAAAGAAAAACAGAAGCAACAAAAAAAAGCCAAAGAACCATCAGCCTTACTGGTGTGCATTTTAAAATATGAGTGCAACGATTGTCTATATTTATTCAAGTATTAATATTCTTAATGTTCAATAGAAAAATAACTACTAGACTATGTGGATATTACATTTGTTTTACTAGAGTATCTGAAAATGTTCCTCACATTTTATAACATGCTAGCTTCTGTTACACTGTTGTTTGTGTATATGTTATTTTCTTGATTAATTCCATTTGTACCAAAATATTGTTTGTAACCTACAAAAGGAAAACACTTAAAGTTTCATACATTATTACTCTAGATTTGCACATTAGATATAGTGCAAAATAAATATTTAATTTGAAGATGTAAACATGTAGAAATCTTCTGACATAGTGGAAGTAATAGCACAAATTTTAAATACATACATTGGTCCTGTTTTGTTACAGGTTACACAGCTGATCCAACAATCATACTGTATGTATGTATGTATGCATATGTTCATAAATACACAAACACCTTTTTTTCCATGAAAACATACATGAAATGTGTTGCAAAATGAATAGGAAAGGATAGAAATAGGTTATAAATAATGATTTAGGTTCTAAAGAACTTGTATTGATTCTTACTGTATGTACAGTATAAACTGTATTTACTATTCATTTTGCAATTAATTTCATGTATGTTTTCATGTAACATTAATCTCTCTCTTTCGTTCTCTTCTCTCTCTCTCTCTCTCTTTCTCTGTCTCTGTCTCTGTCTCTCTGTCTCTCTCTGTGTCTCTCTGTGTCTCTCTGTGTCTCTCTTATTCTCTTCTCCCTCTTAACCCCTTCGCGACAATAGACGTGTCATGCACGTCCTGCTGGGAACTCCGTTCCTGACAATGGACGTGAATGACACGTCCTGCAGTGAATCAACCGGGTTTTGCTATCAACGATGTCAGCCAGCACCAAAATTAATTTTCTGGGGCACCCACGATCGCCCCATGGAGCGATTGTGGGAGCCATATTGACGGAGCAGCATGCTCCGTCAATATGGCTATGCCCTCTGGTGGTCTGAGCTTCAGAAGTGAAAGTAAATTCACTTCCGTCTCTCTGAATATGCTGCTTGACTGCCCCTAGAGGTAGCTAAGCAGCATAGCAATGTAAAAAATAAAAATATACAATGAATTAGCTTAAAACTAGTTATTTAGTTAGATTACCCTATAGGGTTAAAATTAAATAATTTTTAGCATAAGGGATAGGGTTACAATTAAATTAAAGTTAAAATATATTAAGGGATAGCATAAAGTTTAGAGTTGGGGTTAAATTTGGTGTTAGGGTTAAATTTGGGGTTCGGGTTAGGGTCAAAAGTTCAATATAGGAAAAAAACAAAAAACACTATTTTTTGTTTTTGCCCCATAACTCGCAAAAAAATACAGAAAAATATGGAAACATGCATATTTCTGAACCCGGGACAACATTTAGAAACTATTTAGATGTGGTCTTTTTTAAAGATTGTATTTGTGTAAATTATATTTTAGGTCAAAGTTAGAAAAAGTGTTTTTTTATTTTATGATTTTTTTTGTAGTAAATTATAATATATGATGAACATAATGGTATCTAATGAAAGCCCTTCTTATGACAATAAAAACAACATATAATTTGTGTGGGTATAGTATGGTATAGTATGGTGAGAAAGAAGAAAATTGCAGCTAAACACAAACACCGCAGAAATGTAAAAACAGCCATTGTCACCAAGGGAAAGTCAAGGTGAAAATGTCTTGTCACTAAGAGGTTAATTCAGGTAAAGAGAACACCACTGGGTATACAAAAGGGGAACAGAAGTATTGGATAAATTTGTGACTTGCAGTATAATAAGCCATACAATGAAAGTGTTTCCTTAAAACATCGTGACCACTAATTCTTTCCAAATTTAATTGGTGAATTTGCTATTGGATGCAGACAAAAGGTCACACCTTGAAACTTCTCAGGGATAAACATTTTTTTGATAGCATATAGAAACATTATTTTGACAAATTGTGATGAATAAATAATATTAAACAGGTGATATAATCTCAAACGAGAGATGTGTTCTTATTCTTATATTAAAAACCAACCCATCTCTCAAACATACATGTGCACATGTGTTTTATTAAACGTAAAATGAAATGAATATCTGGACTGCGGGTCAGTGGTCTCAAATCGTGATTGGCCCATGTAAACAGAGAGAAAAAAAACGGTATTTACACATAAATTTGCTCAATATCCAGTTTAAGTAAACATTTGCAAAAAGACAAGTGCAGGCCTTTTATACCTAGCCAATTAGTCTCTTAATAAGGGCCCAGAACCAAAAACAGTAAGAGGGACTTTTACCCTCCAATAGATGTGTTAGTACACATTTCTTAATAAAAAAAACATTATCGAAGCATACATCATAATAGTGTTTTAACATTAGATAATTACTTAAATGTATTAATTGTATTTCTGCCACAGGAAAGTGTTTCTGAGAAGACCTTCCTGCATCAAGGGCTTTACAGCTGTAATTTAAAATGCTGTTTCTCTCTTTCTTTCCAAAGTATGAGAAGGAATGATTTGTGATCTGTAACATAAATATAACAAAGTGCCAACAAAATTCAATACATTTTTATTTATTTCAGGTAATTTTGACAAAAGGATGGAAAGCAGAGCTCACATTTTAAGGAGTTCGTATATACTCGTTTGCTGTCGTGTTAAAGGTCAGAAGCGATCAGTATTCTTGGCCTCCTTTATTTAATATAGTGTATAAATGGGGCAATATAAACAGCCGACTTTTGGATAAATGGACCCACCGTTGATATTTTCTGGATCTGTAAATCATGTCAGCTGTTAAATCTTGTGGGGAATTTCAACGTATATACTACAGACTCAGTACAATTCAACTGGGTAAAAACTTAGTTTGAATTCAAAACTAATAACTAGATTAAGGAACCTGAGTTTTATTTTTTTTTAAAGGAAATAAAAAAACAGAAAAAAGGAAAATGTTTGTTAGGTCAGATCAGGATTATATTACATTAACATTTATTTATATAACACCAACAATTTACATAGATCTTGGTTAGGAGCATATAGGGGACTACTGATTCAGTTAGACAAACAAGTACAGACTGATACATGAGGTAAAAAGCCCTGCTTACCAGCTTACATTGTAGAGGGAATGGGGGACGGGAGACACATAAGGGAATGCAGAGATTAAATGGAAGGTGGTGGTAGTAACAGTATTTGGGATGGTAGGATCTAGGTGGGTTTGGAAAAAGATTAATTGTTTTTATGTGTTATATCATTATGTGTTATAGTTGAATGAGTTGTAATCTTCCTTATTCCTAATAGTCTCTGAGGAGAGTGAGACTTTGGTGGATTGGCATGAGGTTAGTTAGAAGGGTGCTCAATATTAGCATACTCCCACCTGTCCCGCTTTACACTTTAAGCTATTTGCTAATGAAGTTCTCTATTCCGTGGTGCCAGTTTTCAATGTCCAGTATTCAGGACATAAGAGAAGGAATACTGCATATTAACAGAGGCTTGTGTGGTTGAGCTGTCACTTTGACTGACACTCCCTCTCCAAAGCCAGACACCTCGGATGCATTGTCGATGGGGCAAATTGTGAGGTATGGGTAAATACAGATGGTTCATGAGTTATTGCTAGCATGCTAAATCAGAAAATAGTACATTTACATTGTATTTAATCATGCCCTTAGTTCAGAAGTATGACACCCGGCATTGTTTCTTTCAATCTTGCATAGAACCAGGAGTTGATGACATATAGAATAAGTCAACCTGTACTACTGAACATGGCAGGATAAATACAGTATCAAAATGGTTCTGGTTTTTTTTGCTTGGTTATGTAAGCATTGAGATTTTAGTCATATCATTTAGCCATAACATTATTTTCTTTGTTACCTGACACACCTTGGAATCTAAAGTTTGCACAAGTGTCACTATCAGAGATAGGATGATCTAGTTGAGCTAGAACAGTACACAAATTTGGTCTCTAGAATTCAACCCAAAACCAATTGCTGATTTGTTCCATGGGATTTTGTTTGGATTTTGACACACAATTTAGTTTGTTACAGATTGTACACATGAAATGGATTAATCTGTAGCCACAGGATCTGGTAAAAATCTAAGGAACCCACAGACATATCCTTTTAAACAAATGCACAGCTACTGTATTTATACTATTGAACATTTTAAATATAATTTAATTATTATACAGGTTAAACAAGGTACAGACCAGGAGTGTCAAACTGTAGCACTCTAGTTGAAGAACCATGTCTCCCATACTCCCTCTTAACTCATAAGGAGTTATGGGAGATATAGGCTATCAGCAGCTGGAGGGCAGCAGTTAGACAACTCTGAAAAAAGACACTATCACTAGGTATAAACAAGGTCTTTGCGTCTAGAAAATGAGCTAAATAATTAGAAATGTTTTGAAAGTAGAGTCCTTCATTTCCACAGCAGGAGTATACGTTATATGGAGTCATTTATAACCTTTCGCTTCAGTGTAGTTCTGAGAAACACTCTTTCTGTAATCTTCCTCTCAAATGACCTGTAGCTGAGATCACAATAATGTCCTTTGTAATTCTGCATAGATTGTTACTTCAGGCTGACGGCAGAGCTCCAATTTAGAAAGGAATTAGCTTCCACTTGGCAAATGTCTTCCTTCCAGGTCACGATTGAAGTTCTAAACTAGAACAATAAGACATACTTGGAGTGTGAATGCCTGCTGCTGTCAGATTCCTGAAAATATGACCCTGTTTTCCGGTGTTTCTGTCGAAAACAAACATCGCTAGTATAATCTGAGTTAAAATAATAATTATAGACTGATATGCACATTTACTACGACATATGTGGAATCAGGTGTCTTGTTTTTAAGTTTCCAATCTACAATAAACAATAAAAATAACAAAAATGAGCATTATATGTCAATATAATGACATTTATAAAACAAATTATAATAGTTTAAAATACCAATTCCTATGTGAACCCTCCCAAAGTTTTTTTCTACATCTATATATTTAAACACTTGTTAATAACACAACTATAAAACAGTTTTCTTAAGGAAAAGTAAATTTCAAAGGGATGCATGTCCTAACACAAGACCATCCAATGTGTGGCCGATAACCTAATTTCGCCCATATGACTGCAAAGTTTGGCCTAAATGAATCGATATTTACATAAACGCTGGAACTGTGTGGTCTTGTTACAATAAAGTTGATTGAAACAGTTTTTTTTGACAGCTTTTTTATTACTGATAAATAATCAAACATTTTTCTATAGCTAACAACCTATTCTTCACTATTACTATAAATGACAAAAAAAATAATGAATGCGAACCAATACACATATGCATTTCTAATAATATGGCCAACTTCAGAAAAAACTTGGATGTCCCAGTCTTAAAAGAGCCATTTTCATTATTTAAGTGTTCCCTGAAGTATATGGTTTGTTGCTGATTTAGAGAGGTGATCATTTCATAAAAATAACATTTGCTTGTGGATTAAAACTGTATTGTATATTTTACACACTTACATGTATGTAAATTACAACCCTTCAGTTGGCAGTGCTACTTAATATGTCCAAAAATATTATTTTAGATAGATACTGTATGTAAACAGAAACTTTTTTTCTCAATGCTTTCTATCTCCTAACATTGCAAATGAAGAGTCATAGAGTTATTGTCATTGCATAGCAACATTCCTAAGACTACAAATTATCCAAAAAGTGTCCGCTGACACCTGACATGTTTCACCCTGAATTGTATTAAGTCATATTGTGCAAGATGAAACGCGTCAGGTGTGAACTGACACTTTTTACTTTTATTTTACTAAGATGACCTGGAATGTCTTCATTTCTATTTCTTTGTTCATCCTATGTGGATGTGGTAGAAACATAGAAACATAGAATGTGTCGGCAGATAAGAACCATTCGGTCCATCTAGTCTGCCCAATTTTTTTGAGTACTTTTATTAGTCCCCCGTTCCCGGGCCATATAGCTAGGATAGCCTTGTGTCTATCCCACGCATGCTTACAATCCTTGACTGTGTTTACCTCTACCACTTCTGCTGGCAGGCTATTCCATACATCCACTACCCTCTCTGTAAAGTAATACTTCCTGATATTACTTTTAAATCGTTGCCCCTCTAATTTAAGACTATGTCCTCTAGTTGTGGTAGTTTTTCTTCTTTTAAATATACTCTCTTCCTTTACTGTGTTGATTCCCTTTATGGTAAGAGGTTTCTCTCTGTTTCGGGGCACAGTGAACTACTTTGCTGTTTATATGGGGTTGCTACTTCCCCTTCTCTGATTATGTTAAAGCAACAGTAGCTCTCCAATCCCTCCATATTGGATGTCACTGACTGTAGAGGCCCCTGCAAAATTAGTTGCAATGTAAAATTAAAGGACAACTATATCATATTTAAGTAAAAAATAAGTGCATTTAAACACATGTATAACATACAGAAAACATATATGTATACATGTACTGTTTAGGCCAGTTATTGGCCCCTTTCAGATACGTATATGCTTGTCTTGGGTATAAGCTGTTGACCTGCTTTAGTTCTGGTTCAACAAAAGTAAATTATATCTGTGGTTTTTATTATTTTCTATGTTGTTAGTTCTGGAAAAAACATGACAATATGTTCATTGTTTTCGATTTTACCCACTTAGAATTTTTTTCCATTGCTGAACTAGGAATGTCAATTGTTTACACTGTAATTGTCTTCTGTTTCTGCCAGCTCACTTTGGGATATACTTGGGATGCTGAACATATCCTAGGCACATACAATGAGAACAAATCTGAAATGAAAATACGTTGTTTATCCCAGTTCAATAAACAACAATGACTGCCTTTGTCAAAAGTGCTCTGTTATGACATAGTTTTAATTGACTCTTGAGCACTAAGCTATAGGGAAATCATGAATTTGATAAACATATGCATTTATGCCATTAGAGCATAAACTCAATATGGCCCAAAATATATTAGACATTATTCCATTGAATCTGCATGGCATTGTCTGTTGTTCTTTTAAACAATGTAGCAAATAAAGAATTTTAAGTGGCATGGCAGAAACATGCTGTATTTTGGGATAGAAACACTTTATAATTATTTATTTTATTTTTAGATTTTTTATTTAAATGGGTTTTTAATTAAAGTTTTTAAAATATTAACATTTAGATCTTTAACAAACAGTGTATACATTAGATAAATAGGTCATATAGATAAACTAATATACAGCACTGGAGATATTGGTTTTATAAATCAGAGTAAATAGTGTTTTCAAATAAAATAAAAATAAACATAAATAACATAGTAAATACATCCCAATAAATGTATAAATTCTATATATTTAGCATATTTATTGTAAAATGTTCATCCTATTTTAACATATTTGGGTAACCTTTCTTAGCACATTAGATAAAAGAGGTGGGAGAGAAGAACAAAAAAAGAGTGTGGATTTGTATATTTTTGATCTATAAAATGTCAGTAAAATTAGAAAAAAACATATTTAATAATAGAACCAAAGTAACCAAAATACAATTCACAGAAAGTTCACCAGTGGGAGAAATTAATGATCATTGGGGCATGTTCACAAAAAAAGTGAACTGTGGTAAAAGAAATCAGGATTTAATAACTCAGATGGAAAAATAGGCAAGTTGGCATGATGTTGGGGAGCCATTGTGTTCTTGATGAGCCACAAATACATTTTTTTTATTTGTGAAATAGTATAGCCATGTTATACAAAGTAATTGTGTAATTATCACATTGGCACTATAAAACAAGTTATGCATATGTCCTGGGATGAGCTGCTACTTTTGTGGCCTGGGGAACAAAAAACATTTTTAATGGCCCATAGTGCAATTTAACCAGCCCACTCTCTATCACCATAGAAAGACACATATACACAGACAAAATAGATATGCTGACAGATTGATAGACATACAAGATAATTGGATAGAAAGAATGAAAGTGCTATGCACTAAGGCTATTAGAGGTGAAAAGTGTTGCAGACCCAGCCATTGAATCATGTTAGAGAGCCGTCCGGGGGTCAAGTGATACAATATATTCTCATGAATACTAAATATCAAATTATTATAATATACCTGGAAAACCTTGAGCTGAATTTTTCAGGAACAAAAAAAGTTTCATATAGTAAACTGGAAAATTGCAGGAAAATCTAGAATGTCCAGTGTCCCATAAAATATATAAAACAGATGTAATGCAAAACAATAGATTAACATGTCTTCCAAATCATCAGCAATATTTAGATATAGCTCCCTGAATAGTCACAGTGGAAGGCAGTCAGTTTCCTTAGAAATGACACTTAAAAGTTTTTCCTCGCACCATCGCACGCAATTAAAAAACAAATTGATGCAATTTTCTTCCAGTTCTGTGGGCTGAAAGTATGATCTGCGAAGTGTGATATTTGCCAGCGAACTTTCACAATCGAACAGCAAATAATAAAATCTGTGAGAAACGTACAAAAGAGTCAACATCCCATATCATATCGAAAAGCAATAAAATGGAACCCATAGGAAAACATGTTCATATTACTGTGAACAATTTTCAAGAAAAATTAAAGAGATCATGACCTTAAATAAGGACCTTAAGAGCCTCATGTCTGAGTCTAGAAACATAACAATACACAATTTGATATGCCTCTGCCTGATTACCAAGGCTTCAGTTTGCCTGCAATTTCGTAATCTTTTTTATTTTACATTTACTGTTTTCAAATGATTATCTCAGCGATACTGTTGAGTAAATCACGTGTGTGGAACTAATACATTCATTTATGGTCTTTACAAAGGAATAACACAAGTCTATTAGGTAATATTATGTATCACTTTTGTCCTCTGTTGTGTCTTTTATAATAATGTGTGCATCTCTATGTCCGTGCATTAAAAATTTCTAAAACTTTGGTCACTATGTCTGTCTATCTATCTATCTATGAGTTCATATTTTTAATATTTAATTGCATAATTACAAAAACATGTGAAAATAAAAATGCCTTCACATATTACATGCATTTCCATCAATTTAATATTAAATTCACATCCCAGCCACCAGAGAGAAAAAAAAAAACAATGTTTTGTCTAAGGACATCATCTTTGTTCAAAATTAAAAAAAAAGTGTGGACATAAACGAGTGACCTCATCAAAGTCAATACGTAAAGAAAGAGCAATTTCTGATTAAAATGCTTTGCAGACAGGGAGTATATGACCTGGAGCTCATATGATCAATATTTCTACACATCAAGTAAATCACTTATACAGTATTATTAAAGTACCTTCAACCTCACTGTAATATACTCTTTTGAGGGCAATGCTGTGGCAAGATAGGGAGGGGTCAACTATATAACACTATAATGCGGAAGCCTTATTGTCAAGAGAATCGCTCTGATATATGGGAGGCCTTCTTCAAGAACATCCAGAAAGATATTAAAAGCAAACCTTGTGGCAATTAGGACGGGATTTACTGTACATGCTAAACAGTTCTCTGATTATATTATTTTCACTTTTATAACTGCAATTAGGATATCTACACCCACTACCTCAAGCAGATGAAAAATATTGAGGATGAACAACGGTGGCTTATCAAGCACTACTGAGAGAATACCATCTGAATATCATTTTACATATTATTAGCCAATTTGCATACATTTTTATATTCTACTGAGTCTTCCCAGTGCTGCTCACGAGCCGGGAAACTGTCTAACTACCACATAATTTATAGTCTTAGTGTAAAGGGCGTATCCCTTGGTAGAACGGTACAGACAAGACATACACTGTACGTACATATACCTCCGTCAAACCGCAATCATCATCCCCTAATGTTTATCTAGGTCCCTAATGACACCTGTCCCTTAATCGTAATATTGTTTCTTCAACTTATTTTATTAGGCCTTCACTTGAATATCTTTAATACATTCCCAACACGACCAGAATTTTTCTTTTTTTTGCCCTGCTGTAAAGTTATGAATAAGTATTCTTTCTATTCTCAGACAATGATCAAATGCATGTTACAGACCATCTAGTCAGTGTTCTGCAGTACATTATCAATAGAGTGTTTTACAAATATCTTTTAAAAACAAGTGGATTTAAATAGCTGTTTGCCCTCCACCAAATAGATCTGAAACTAGAATTGCATGAGATGTATTTAGCATAATGCTTTTATTTATTACGAATATTAAAAGGCATAAATGCTTCCAGAATGTTCTGGAGGTACAGTCCTTAACCCCTTCCCGCTTGTAGGACGTTCCATGCCGTCCTACTTTTTAGTGCCCAGAGGCTGGTAGGATGGCATGGAGTGTCCTACATTAAACAGCTCCCCGAGATGAGCTATACTGGGGATCCCGCTGCAGTCTGACTTAGGAAATGTAGCGAATGCTCAAACAGAGTGTTAGCTATATCTCCGTCATCCCTGCGCCTCCGTGACGTCATGGAGACCATGATAGGGTCACTGTTTGTGTGTTCCTGGCTCTGATCACTTCATGATCAACAGCCAGGAACACACAGACGCCGGATGGTGCTTTGGTCATTAAGGACCTAAGCACCATCCGATGGGAAGGGATTAATTAGGTTGTTTTCACTGAAGTAGAGGAAATATACATGTGCATTTGGGAGCAAGTAACAGAACATGCTCATGCATCCGCAATAGGCTGACAAGATCTCTCAGCTGCGTGCTCATTCCTCCCAATTTTTCGGCCCCGTTCCCCATATCCCACCAAGCTCTTCTAAAGTTTGGAGTTGTAATTATATAGTTTATTTAGCAAAGGTTTTTCATAACTCCTTATATATGATATAAATTGTAAATATATTATTGTATATTTCTTCGCCGAGTGTGGCCTAGTTATGCTTCAGTATTCCATTGGCCACTAGGTTTTACTTGCATCTACAGATAGCATCACTCAAATGCCATAATAACCAGAATCCATGTGAATTAGAACTTTGATTTGTTTAGAAAGTGTTTATCTTGACGGACACAACGATACAAAATTACAAATCTACATAGGTTTACATGTAAACAATACAACAATTTTTTTGAATTTTAAATATAAATGAACATATGTTTTAAGCAGGGTTGCACACTGGTGAACATTTGCTTAACACAATACATACTTTTGCTAACTATGTGGGAAATGAGGGAGGGGGGGATTCACTAAAAAGTGAGGTGAACATTTTATCTTACCAGTTTGGTTATATATATTGCAGGGACAAACCTAGTGCCTTTACATTTGGGGGAAACCCACCAGGTTTGTCGCTGCCCAAAGTCTCACATGAACTTATCTCACCTGCAACTCACCTTTTAGTGAATAGCCCACAATGTTTGACCAGTTTAAATGACCAGTAACTGTTGGAAGGGCGACTTTCATTAAGGGATCAAGGGCTAACAATTAAAAGTGAACTGACAGATAAATTGGAGAATTTTTCAATTCAGCTATTAAGCCCTAATTTTTTGCACCTAACATGTCAATTAATTTTCAGTAAATTGTCCCCTTGAAATAGTTTACTATACTATCAAATCGCATGGTAATCATAATTAACACTGCAGTTTCCCGTTAACTGATAATGCATAATGTGTTGAAATGAATTGGCAGCCACATTGTTATTTTTTGTTATGCTATTTGAGTTCCTTCCATCATTTCATGCCATGCTCCTCTTCCTCTTGCTGATCTTACACATTTACTTATGTGGCTCTTTTTTGGTCCCTTTACTGACTTCTTCCTGGCACATATCCAGATCTTTCCAAGAACTATGTCCACCCATCCCATGCACAAATACTTTCACACAGTTCTGTTACTTCTTATATTTTCTCATTTTAAATGCTAGTTTGACATTAGCAGTTACCCTTATAACAATTTCTGGAAAAAACAGAATCTCAAACTATTTGGGTATTAATAATAATAATAATAATAATATCTGTCTTGGAAAAAAAAAACATTTTTACAAACAATGTAAAGCATTAAAAAGAAGAATAAATATTTCTCAATTATTGCAACTGAAGAGTAACAATCACCATTTATTATTTATGTTACAAATGTCCATAATATAATTCACTTTAAAAAACACAGCAACAATCACAAAAGTTTAGGATTGAACTATATAATTAACAACAACATATATTCAATAAAATTGTGGTGAACTAAGATGTGCATTGCAAAAAAAACCCAAACACATAAAATAGCTAATCTGTAAAAATTCTCCAACATGTCATTCCAAGTTGACATTCCTATATTTGAAATCCCCTTGCCAATTTACCACAAAAAAAATCTGCCTGCATAGTGGGAAGTGTGTGGATGCATTGGCAAGCCTTGGGGGGGTCAGGGGCAAGTATGTGGATGCATTGGCAATTTTGTGGGGTCAGGGACAAGTGTGTGGATACATTAGCAAGCCTTGGGGGGTCAGGGGCAAGTATGTGGATGCATTGGCAATTCTGGGGGGTCAGGGACAAGTTTGTAGATGCATTGGTAAATCTGGGGAACAGAGGGGCAAATAAAAGTACATTTAAAAAATGATTTACATGTGAATTAATATTTCCAAGTATAAAAAAAATTCTTATATGGTAGTCTTAGATTCAGAGATTTTCTTTTTTTCCTAAATTAATATCCAAAGTTTGTGAGTCATCTTCTAATCAGGGTTGTCTTACATTCAAGCATATATGGTACTTTGGTTTGACTTGTATGAGTTTGCCAAAGTTCTAGAAAGGAGGTGAGTTACCTAACAGGTATCTATAAAAAATGTTTTAGTCGAAACATGTAAACATTTACATTTGATAGTGTAATAATAAAAAAGTGCTTTAAAAAGTAATTTACAACTAACAGTAATATGTTGCATTGAAGTGCTGGATCATAAATCTCAAGCATCTTCTGAGAAATATTCTGGACATTATTCCCTATAGTATCAAATTATACTTACAATATACTGAATTTTCTTAATTATATTTTTTACTTAGTCTCTTCAAAGACTTAGATTTGTGACCCAGTTAGCCTGGCTGCTATAACAAAACATTAGCAAAGTGTGTAATAAATGATCCACAAGTCCCACCTGCCCTTCGAACTTTACCTAAGTCATGATTTCAGAAAAAGTTTCTGGTCACCGACTGGACAGGGTTGGCAAACAGAGAAATCCAAGATGGTTGCTACTGTAATCGTGCGAGCATGCACTCTTGCATGCGTTAGGAACTACATAGTCTGCTGGGCAAATAGAGAAACTGTGGAGGTGAATGACAGGAAGCGTGCAAATCTCTAAATGTGGTGGCACACTCAGACTGTACAGCATGCCATATAGCAGAAGATGACACAAGATGGCGGCTGTCCCAGCAGGGGACAGAGCATCTAACAGTAAGACACATTGAGCACCAATGTCAAAACGTATCCCTCTAAATGAATTATGTTAAGAAAGTTTATTTAAATATATGTATATAAGAAATAAGGTTTAGTTGTTCTTTAAATATAATTAAAACTCTAAAAGAGCGTGTGCTGGATCTTGAGTCTACGTTCTCTCTTGTCTGAGATGATGAGAAGGGGTATCTTTCTGCATGAAGCCATGCAGAAAGACGAAGACTAGACACCTTGTAAGGAAATAATAAAAGGACTCAAAACTACAACCAGGGAAGTAGTTATAATGAATTCCTAAGCAGAGAGAGGCTAGGTGTCCATCAAGGCAAAGTTTCTGTGAACGTCAATAGAACGTTCATGAATTGTTCACCACAAAAGCCATGAACAATGTTAGTGTCTAACTGTGTTGCTAAGGTAGCCATACAAAATAATTTGTAGCAGGAGATCTGTGGGTGGGGCATTTTCATGCTACATGGAATGTGGGCAAAAACGAGCAGAGATGGGTGGTTAATATGGCACAGATAATGT
The DNA here is from genome assembly GCA_036172795.1 of Pelodytes ibericus. NCBI lineage: Eukaryota > Metazoa > Chordata > Amphibia > Anura > Pelodytidae > Pelodytes > Pelodytes ibericus. Next base: position 43,670,448 of record CM069867.1, read on the forward strand.
TAAGGCACCTGCTTCCTTATAGTACCCATGCTAAGCATACTACAAAGCAAGGACACCACTTACCACCAATGTCTTTAGGAAGATCTGTCTTTGCTCAGACTCAATTTAACATATAGTAATATGGTTACAGAGTGATATTACTGTGACATTAATTGACAGAAAAATCAAGTGTAACTACAGAAGGCTTTCTCCTGAGATGACAACCACAAGGATAATACTAAAGAACCTCCAATATAGGCTAGTATAGGATCCATAACTATGTACTCTGTTATCCTCCAATACAACTTTGAAAAAGTACTGCAATAAGCTAAAAGCTGCGTGCATCCTTGGTCATATATTATCTTGTATAACTTCTCTTTTCTAACCATATTTATCTCTAGTAGACTATTTACTTTCATCTTGACCAGTACAGTAGCCTAAGTATTCGGACGGTGTGTGAACACTTTTATGTTTAATAGTAATTTTATAAACTAGCCATTGGTGGCTATTGGGTAATCTAGAAATGTTAGTAAACTGAATGTATTATATTCCAAGTAATGCATAAATAAATATTTTTCTCTGACTACCATCATATAGTTTTCCTAAAATCTTAATCTACAGAAATAAACGTCCATTAATTAATCCTATTCTTTGCTGTGCCAATCAGCAAAGTGAATAATTTGATGCTAGATAAGAACAAGTTGCTAGATCGTGTTCATTTATTCCATATATGCTAGTACTGCTACTTGATATCACTTCCTTTTTGGGACAGACATACATCTATTCCAGGCAATCCTTAACTTCCATTACATGTTAATTCCTGCATTCTCTGTTGGAATACTCTTGAGTCAGTCAATAATTACAAACTGTAAAAACTTTAATGATTGGAAACAAATTTGTGTTTAGCTTTGCTAATTTGATAATAACTATAGAAAATGAGTATTTCAAATAATATATATATATATATATATATATATATGTTATATATATAATGTTTTATAGTGTAACCCCAAGAACATGCATGGAACCCATGCCTTACATCATTGTGTAAGTGAAAAACACAAAGAAGAAAGAATCATGACATTAGCAATAGAAAAGTTTCACTGCCATAATCTTGTGACCTTCTCCGTGATTAATTCATTGCATACACTCCATCAGATCCTTTTTACCTTAGGCGATTCATTTTCTGTAGAACGTGTTGTAAATGCAGTCTCTTCTACTGCACTATATTTTGCACCTTGTTCATGTAGCCTCATAATCCAGTCTGTGTATTAGCTTCAAAATGGGCACAGATTTAGGTCACTTTCAAAACCAAATGAAATAGGTAGAAATATAATAGATTATAGGAAGATATTTTGTAAAATTCCAACATGTTTGAGGCATAGAAAGGCAAAGTACAAGGACACCATAGTCCAGGACAAACTCTGTGATGGTCTACAGAACATCATTACATATCCCATCACAAAGTCAGGAGGTTCCTATCTCTAACTTCAGATTACAAAGTAGACATACAATTGTTACATATGATAATTGGTAAAGCAGACACTTCATATGAAAACTATAAATACCGTATGTGTTTGATATATTTTTTGTACCTTATCTCTATAGTTTTATACATAACACTGATGTGATCTCAGCTACAAACTAGGAATATCTTTGCTGGGTTAGCATTTCACCTATGTTTTGGCCTATTACACTACAGCCAAATTATTCCTTTTAAACACTTTATATTTTTAAATGTTATTATTGTATTTTCTTCATCACAAATTCAACACAGGAAAAGAAAATGAATAATGCTGCAAATGCTCATGAAAGATGATGCAATTTATTACAAGGCCACAGTGGGAGCATGAATTAATAATTGTTGCTCTATTAAAATATCACAGAAGGAGAGCATTTATTTAAAAACAATTTAACATGAACCAAATTTATTAAATATGTACTAAACAATGATTGTGAAAAACATGTAAATACAGTTATATTTACGAGTCTTACTCCATTTTGTGAAAAATGTTTCAGAAGTACAAGTTTCTCATTAAGTTGTCTTTAAGCATCATAACACATTATTGGGTTGGAGTTAAATTTACCCTGCGTTAATCTTAGTAAGTCAAAACAGAGATATTTAATCTGTATTATCCTGCATTTTGTACATATATCTGAAACTTGACTATCCTTTCTGTTACCAGGAGGTATTTTCTTGAAAATCTCTCATAAGAAAAAAAAAAGATCAAATTACCTGTCTTATTATGTACTCATAAAGTATACTTTCCTATACACACTTCAAATAGAATGTTCTTGCTCCACTTTTAGAACCTTGCCCCTTATTACATCTTCATATATATCCCATATAGATTACAACAACATATAAGAACTGACTGACCCATCTAGTCTGCCCATAACATTAAATAATGTTTACTTATGAAGGGCCAATATTTGTGCCAGGTAGTTTAACCCCTTCACAACCGATGGTGCTTTGGTCTTTAACAAAAGCACTTTGTGATCGGCAGCCAGGAACATCCAGACAGGGACCCGATCAGGGTCTCTATAGACCCTATCGGTCCCTGCCGACATCCTGCGATACTTTGTGATGTCACACGTGATGTCATGGAGGCGTGCTCGAACCTAAAAGTTCGGGGACGCCAGGATGTCAGAAATGTAGCGGACACTCGGTTTGAGAGTTCGCTACATTTCTTATGTCAGACTGAGGCCACTCAAAGTGGCCTCATCTGACACTGGGGATCCCCAAGTCTCTGCAGCGGGATCCTCAGTACAGCTCATGTATAGGCCGCGATGAGCTGTTTAATGTAGGACGTTCCATGTCGTCCTACTAGAATCTTGGCACTAAAAGTAGGACGGTATGGAACGTCCTACAGGCGGGAAGGAGTTAAACCAATTGATCAAACTGAAACAGATCAGTACATAAAGAAGGGAGAGACCTGCCCTCAACCTTACAATATAGAGGCAATGATGGACAGGGACACTATCCAAAATCTGAGTTTTATATTCATTTATTTATTTGGAGCTCTAGCAATTTATTATGTGCTGTGCACAGTTGAGATTATTAGGTATTTATTTGGAATTTCTTGATAGCAATGTAAAACAAGGCATCCCCTAGTATAGTTTATGAGCTCCACCAATTCTTAGTATTTAGTTAAAATAGGTTGTGTGATTAATTCACAAATACAGTAATGTTAGTCTACTGAGATTGGAGTGGTGATGGTTCACGATGAATAAGACAGCAATAAAAGGTGTTTGCTGATTTTATTATAGCCATGTGTGAATGTCTTAAAATGTTTCATTGATACTTTTCATGATGAATAGAAAGCACACAGTTGGACAGAATTAAGATATTAAGTTTACAGCAAAAATAAACTTTCTGCATGAACTATGTGAACAGATAATGAAAGAGTAAACACAGGGCTGGCCTTAAGTGTTCCGGCGCCCTGTGCGGGCTTCCCCCGTGGCGCCCCCCCCGTCTCTTTCACCCCCCTATGTATGTGTCTCTCTCCCTTCCCATGTTTGTCCCTTTCCTCTTCCTTGCCATGTCGGTCTCTCTCTCTCCCCCCCCTCCCCTGTTCTGTCTCTCCCCCCCCTCCCCTGTTCTGTCCCACCCTCCCCCTGTTCTGTCTCTCTCTCTCCCCCCCTCCCCCTGTTTTCTCTCTCTGCCCCTGCCCCTGTTCTGTCTGTCTCTCTCTCCCCCTCCCCTGTTCTGTCTCTCCCCATCCACTGTTCTGTCTCTCTCCCCCCCTCCCCCTGTTATCTCTCTCTAGCCCTGTTCTGTCTCTCCCCCCCTGCCCCTGTTCTGTCTGTCTGTCTCCCCCCTAACCCCTGTTCTGCCTCTCTCTCTCCCCCCTCCCCTACCTTTGCCTGCAAAGTTGGATCCAGGGAGGGGGCGGAGCTAACCGGCTGAGAGGTGTAGCCCCGCCCCCACCCTGTGAAGCAGTGCACTGTCTGCATTACGGGGAGCCATGGGCAGCAAGAGAAGGTGCTGCTCGGCATGGGGAGCCTAGCAGCACTTTCTCATGGTGCCAGTGGCTCCCCGTGAAGCAGATGCTGCTCTGCTTCACAGGGTGGGGGCGGAGCTACAACGCTGAGCCAGTTAGCTCCGCCCCCTCCCCGGATCTAGAAGAGCATGCCGAGCAGAGGGCAGGTGAGGGGGGATCTTTTGATCTTAGGATCTTAGGTCGCACACCCCTAAGGCCGGCCCTGAGTAAACAAAACAAAGAACAGAAACAATACTCTTGTTTGACACCATCTACTGTCTCTTTATAATTTATACTGAAGCTGAATAACTATTGCAAGATACAGATACACATAAGAGGTGGAAGAAAGAACGTATATTGCGTGACACTGTCTTCAGTATAAACCAGTACAAGACACACTCACAAATCATGTGGGGCAGAGACCAGCTCAAGTGCAAATACTGCATAATGATTTAGGTTACCAGATGTGGCTCTCTGCAGCAAGATATTCCACACTCCAGCACTCCTAGAGTGTCATGGAGGCTCACCCAGGCTGTATCCAGTTATTCCTGTTCACTTCTTTTTTTTATCTTGTCTTGTATTCGCTTTGATCCATTCCTGGTTTTCCTGTTTGCCTGTTCTTTTCCATTCAAGGTTTTTCTTGTTGTCTCCTGCTTTGTTTCTCTGCTCCTATATAAATCAGCCCCAGCCATTTGTTTGTTTAATTCCCTAGTTTGTCAGTTCTGCTACAAACTGCTAAATCCTGGTATATTCTATCTTCTATGGGTCTATTAAGTAAAGTTTGACTTTGGAGGTCGGCTTTCATTTTTTGAAACCTGAGTTTGACTCAGTCTCAAAAACAAATTAATCATTTTGCCTCGCATTACTTTCAACTGGGAAAATTCAAACCTGTTTTTTTTCAGGTGCTGAATTTGACTTTGTCTCAAAATGAAAGCCGTCCTCCAAAGTGGAATAGACCCATGAATGTCTGTGTCATGCCCCTCTAGCCCTTTCCTGCAGTCCCAGAACGTTCTTGTCTCCAGCAGTTATCCAGGAAACTAGGGGCCTGTAGTAGTGCCATCCATCGGCGATCAAGGTAGTGTGGTGGGCCTAAAGTTGACAGAAGTCCAGAGAACATCATCCAGAGTTTACCCCAATCTAGGGGTGTCTATTTACACCTGTAGAGTGAAGTTAAGCCCTGTCTCCACCATCACCAAAGAAACAGAGAGATATGTGCAATGGAAGCACACCCCTCTGACATCCAATCCAACAGAGGGGAGGAGCGGAGACCTACAGCACTATAAAAAACCCTCATACTGTGACCACAGTGCTCCAGTGTTCCAGAGCTTTGGTTTCTGTTGGTCCTTGGACTCCAGTTTCCTGTGAACTTATCTGTACTGTGCTGCAGTCTTTCTATTTAGTTTCTTGTTACCTGACCTTTGGCTTGTCAACATGTGATAAAATGGTAATGCTGCTATACGTTTTATCAATCACCTCTTGTCTTCCTCAGGAGCATACTGGGATAGCATACTGCAACAAAATATACAGTATCATGCCCAATAAATCACTAACCCCCATAGTCCAATCCCTATCCAGTTCTCAATAAAGTAATCAGCGCTCTCAGCTAAATCCATCTGATTTGTCTTTTTTTTTCTAGGTGGTAAGTCCTGTGATGGAACCCTCCATTACTGGGGTTCTTTGAGAGAAGTAATGGACGTCTAACACAGGGTGTCCAGGATTAGGTCACTCAAGATGTCAGCTAAGCCATTGTGTTCCCCAGATTGAGATTGTCTCCTGTCCTTCACAGTCCAGTCTCTCAGGAGGTGTTATAGAATGTTATTATGTTACTGCTGCAATATGTTAAATATCCAGTTCCTGGTTAATATGTGTTAAATGTATTCTTGTCATTATGTGAAATTCCACATTGTCTTGATGTAAGTCATTCAGAATCCTTTTGTATCTGAGTGTACTCTGGAGGTATCTGAACTTGACACCTTTGTATCCTGAAAGGTGTGAGGCAGGATTTCCCCATTGTATGTCCTACTGTTATGTTGTATTCATTAGGTCTTTCTTTTTAAATGTGTGATTATGTTATATCCTAATGTATCTAATTACCTATTTTAAATGAGTCATGTCATATTTGTTTGTGTATAAATATCTGTGCTTTTTTCAAATAAATGTCATTCCTGTTCCACTCCTATACTGGTGTGTGTCCATTCCTGTGGCAGGGTCTTCTGATCTGTCAGCATTGAGCTTATTACTTGAGCTTAGGGTTGCGAACCGTCAAAAGTCAGTGTAAACTTCTGTTCAAACTTTCGCATTGTTTTAGTTCTGATCATGTGACCAGTTTCGTCACTATTAAAACCAATCAACTTCAACTTGGTGTACACCGAGCATCATCACTTTGATCACACAATCCAAATCAGAGGGGTGTGTCTAGAGACTTTCATTCAAGAAATGTTCTTATTGTGTAAATATGGCAGGAACAAAGTACACACATAACAATTTCAAATACTATTTGCAATATTTAGCATCCGTCTTTATATTCACTCTTAATTAGACTGATTCAAGGTAAACACCCTGCAATAGCTCAACATACATTTAGCTATATATATATATATATATAAAATTACAGAGTTACTAAATATAATGGGATATTACCTCCAAATTTCAACAAATATATACAAACCCAATTAATCAGAGTACAAACACATGTGGAGTGAGGCCATCCAAGTTGCACTTCTTAGGTGTTTAAATGAATCGAAAATGGCAGCTAGTATTTTAAACACATACTGTATACAACCCTAAAATCAAATATAATAAAATAGCAAAAATGCATAAATAAATCCTCCAGATAACTAGTTATAAATATATATAGAAATAAATAGAAATATATAACATCAAAAACATATAACATACAAAGAGCTAAATACATTTTTCAGAAGAAGAAAAAAACAAATATTTTTACTTGTATACAAGATAATATATACTGTACACATAAATATATTGCACTTGCAACAAATACACTATCAAAACCGTAAAAAAGAAAAAATATAATGAGAAAAAATATTTTCATTGTATACAAGATAATATATACTTTACATAAAAATATATTGCACTTGTGACAAATACGCTATAAAAACATGTTGCGTCTGGAGTCCTCCATTGATCATAACTTGGCCAGGTTCTTTGTTTCCAGCAAGGAAGGAGGTCTGTATTATTTGTATGTTTTAATACTGGTATTCACAAAATATATTTGAATGTTATGTTCTATAACTATTTGGAGTTTTTTTGAGGAGCATGTATCAAGTTCAGGGATATTTTTTTTATCTATCCCTTTTGACAGGATATCTGTTACAAGTGCAATGTATTTTATGTACAGTATATTTAAAATTATAGTGTATAATGTATATTTTTTTCTTTTTATGTCAAATTTATTGAGCTCTTTGTATGTTACAGATTTTTATATATTTCAATTAAATGTATATATTTTTTAAAAGTAGTGGTCTGGAGGATTTATTTAAGCATTTATTTTATTATAACATTTGATTTTAGTGCTATCTATTTAGTTTTATATATATTGTTATGTCATCGGTAATATCATTATTTACTTGGTTCAAAATGTTTAAAAGCACTGTCAGAAATGTCTAAATGTATGTATTCTCATCAATGGCCAGCATATGATAAAAAATAAAGAAATCTTTAGTGTTGGGCATGGAGACACAGATTGTGGTGGTAGATAAGAACCCACTTATCTAACTTTCCAAATCCACCATTAATATTTCATATTTCTAGTCACTTTTAAGTGAATAGATCCCAGTGATTAGCTGCCTTGAATATTCTTTACAGAAAGGGATATGGTATAATAGGCAGTACGACAGACATGTACACTTACATGTTAACCACTTTTAAAAATGATTTGACAGCCATCATCTTAACCCAAGTCATTTCTTTCTTTCTTTTTAGTACATGATACATATGAACTGAAAGTCTACTCAAGCAATTTAACCCTTAGGCCAACATGTTCTATATCACTTATTGCATCGTTAATAGATTTTCTCTGCTAGTGTGAGACATTGTGAATGATGTGAGGAGGCCTTTCTTATGCTAAAACATTGGTTCCTGTGGTCCACCTATAAGGAGATAGCTTAAAAAAAACGGCTGGAGTTTTTACCTCTTGACAACACCCCAGCTGTAGACTAGCAATAGCAATCCTCCCGTGGCAGTTTTAATTATCAGCACTGGCGATACCATCAGTAAGTGTGTAATTACGTGTCAGTTTCCTGGCTGTTGGGTATGAAAAGTGGAACTGGTGAGATGATGATTGTTAAAGCTGTAGACTCATATTTAAACAATTCAAAATGTGTAACTGGCAGTGTCATTAAACAGAGAGAATCTGACCCCGGCTGTCACTCTTTTATGCAGATTTTTTTTTCTTCTTCTCGTGCTGTCTGTCAAAAGAGCTTCACTGAAATAAGGACGGAAGAGAAGGCGCAGTTTTCGCGGCTACAGAAGTGCTGCTATCCTCAACTCCCACTGAGATGTTCTTTTAGCCTAAATAAATACTACTGCAGGGATTGTAAATAAACTTTGGACATCGCAGGAAATTATAGAGACCTTTTTTTTTTCCTGATGAATAAATAAAGATAGAATATCAAACAGAAATCTTAGCCTTAGAAAAACATGAATACATTTACAGCAATTTCCATGGACTTAATAAAAAAAATAAAAATGGCTTAATTTTCATGCGTATAGGGAATCGGAGTACTTGTTTTTTTTTTATTGGCTGAGAAAGGCACACCTCAAATACTGTGGGAAAGCAGCAAGGATTATCAATGGAGTGAAGCAAGGTAGCTTCCATTTGCAATTTGTGGGTTGTAAAATGTTAAAGGGACATACTTTATTTAATATAAATCAAATGTCTGCTAAGGGTAATACCAAGAATTGAATAGTGAGTGTTCCCCCACTGTTTTAGTGGCCTAGACTCATAAGATTTAAATGTAGGGATTCTTTGCTGCCAAATCCAAAGTTGTTCAAGAAAATACCGCAAATCATGAAGTCAAAGGAGTTATGCAGTGGTATATGTTTTCCAATGTGAAATGCAGTTGAAAGAATTGATTTATGAGGCTTGATGCTGGTATTGTTGGGTTTAAGTCCCCCTTTTCATGTGCATGTATCAATTCTTTAAATAAAAGAGAAACAAAAAAAAAAAAACCCTCTGGATACCATCTACTGTTATATCAGTCAAGGTAGCTGCAAATTTATTGTCAGGTATTTTTTTGTACAATATTATAAATTCTGCCAGTGGGAAAGTATATAAGATACTGTATCTTTCAAACCTGGTATCCTGTGAAATGTGCGGTAGCTATGACTTATTTCCCACCGGACCTTACATTATAATATAGACATTTCTTTGGAAATAAGTAGATCTACTGCATATTGTTGACTATTCATACTTTTGGTTTCACTCGGCTTGCATATGAGATTTTGTAATAAATCACATGCATGGTAACATGGTTAAAATGCATGCGTGTCATTTTACTCACATATGACCCTCTTATACAAACAAAATGGCCGATGCATGGAAAATGAATATTAAACTTTCTCTACGTTGTAATCTGCCAGTACACTTGGGATTGTGTAATGTGAATACATTTGGGAAACCATAGTGACGAAAATGGCAGCCACGTTGGAAGATTAGGAACACTTTGGTTAAGCATATCTTTTGTCAGCAAATACAGAGATTAATGAGGGCATGTACTAAAAAATGTGATTATATTTTGAGTGTCATGTACTAAACAAGTGCACTGGGGTAAAAATAGATAAACATTTTGTAATTTGTTTCCTTGTTTTGCACCTCTTTCATTTTTCATTATTTTTTTTCGGTTGGGCTAATATATTGTGATTATTTTTGCACATGTTAAAGACTTTTGTGAAAAATAATTCTTATCTTGCATGTGAAAATCAGAGCTGGTATAATTTCCACATGCAAAATAAGAATTCTTTTTCACAAAATAGCAAAAGTTTTTAGCGTGCGTAGATTTTATCGCAATATATTAGCGTAACCGTAAACATTCTGACTAAAAAAAAATAAATGGAAAAAGTGCAAAACAGAAAATGGAAAAACTCAAGAACGTTATAAATTTATGCAACATGTTTTATTTATTTTTTCCCCACTTTACATGTTTAATATGCCCTAAATGTTTACACTTACTTGATGGCTAAAGTTATCTGGCATAAGCTCTGTTGTTCACACTTTAATGTATGATCTGTTGTCTCCTTTGTTTTGAATTTTGACAGAAATATATAGTAATTTAACTACAACCTGAAATGCAATAAAAGTCTAGAATTTGTTTTTATTATCCAGGGATCATAAAGAAAAAGGGATTGATATTTATACCAGTGTGACTGCTAAATAATCAATACATGTGAATATTTTCTGTAATGAACCAGGTGTAGTATGTTGAAAGGTGCAGAATACTTTGAATCAGGTTAAAATAGATTAGTGGAAATGTACATCTGTTTTAATTGCAAACAAGTAGCCTTTTTGGCCTAAATCGTGAACTGTTGCTTTTAATTAAGTTAAGGAATGTGACATTGTAACAGAGCAGATTTCAGGAATCAGGATATCCAACACGTGTACAGCTGAATCAATCAATAGCTCAGTCATTATACATATATCACACATTAATCTATTTTACTTACAAAATGTATATAGCACTTTACAGAGAGAAACATAACAGGATAATTAAAGCACAATGTTTAATGGGGTTTTATAAAATCCAGGACACAGCAAATAAGGACTGATGTGATCAGTGTATGTTTTGGGAAACATGGGGAGTAACCATGGAGAGGATTTGGGGCAAGGATTCCCGATAACACAGCATTATAATCTAAGCAGTGCATATGTATTCTTGCTATTTTATCTATAATGCCCCCAACATATGCAGCATTATTCAGATACATGGGACAAGAAAATCTGTAAAAAAATAAAATAGATTGTGGATCAGAGGAAAGGTTTATATTAGATGCACTTAAATAGACTCTACACATGTAAACATGGCAGAAAAGTTGCATATAACTCCTCTCTCCTACCCATCACTGTCTGTAAGTCAAAGTAAAATGGGCAGATGCTCAGCGACCAATAGCAACTCTGTACTCTCCATTGTTTGGTCTTCTTTGCTACTCTCTCTCTCAACTCACATAATGCTGTGTTTTGCAGTGAGAGACTGAGAAGCTGACTATCTGCAGCCAATTAGAGAAAACATACATCCTTTCCTTGTGCCCTGTGATTGGCCAATCAAAAATATTGAGTTCTGTGCTCCATCATCGGAAGAACCTCTATTCTTTCATCTACAATCTGTTGCTCTGCGCAGGACATGTAAGAAGATGTTTTTTTGTCTGTATGTAAATGTATGTGCTTATATGTTTATTTTGCATGTAATTGTATAAGTTTATATGTTTGTGTTGAATACAGAGCTATTTATGCATCTGCATAACAGTGATCAGTAACCTATGGATTATAATTCATATTGTGCTAAATCAAAAGTCCCAATATAAACATAGTTAATAATTGGTATATTGCCAAATGTTAGCAGTTAGTGCTCTATATCTACTTACTCTATTTTTGTATTTATCTACAAATACAGGGTTGTCTTTAATATATATAAAAGACAGCCCTGTACTGTAATTTGACACATTTTCTTTTATTTCTGTTAATACAATACTAATATATTTATTTCTATTTTGTGTTGGAACTCTAAATAGTACAATCAATATATACATTAAACAATTACACAAAATATAGTATTTTTATGTAGTTATTATAGTTTTGGCATATATATGTATATGTATACGTTTCCCCATCCCCTTTTCTCATCTGTATCCCTAAAAATGTCAAGAAATTATAAATGTAATTAAACAAAAAAAAAATTACGCAAACTGCTAACATTCCCTCATTCTAGCCCTGTAGGTGAAATCTTTTCAAATACATCTGTTGATACTTTTTTTTTGGTCCAATTATCCCTCATTACTAATTGAAATCTTATCAATAAAACTAGACCAAAATATTAAGTAAAAATGACAGAAGACGCGCAATAAACAAATTATTTTAATTAAAACACTCCCAACAGTCTTTTACACAGAGAAAATCTCTGTAAAACACAGGCATGTCTATAAATAGCTGATAAATATTTGTTTTTACCTCAAAAATATCTGCCGCCCTTTTAAAGTTTCATGCAGATGGAAGATAATATTGCTTCATCAGATTTAGAATGCTATTTGCAAACACAACTGGAACAATTTCAATAAACAAATTAAAAGTAGTAAAAAGCAATAGACTTCTCAAATCTCATATGAGCTTGTAACTCTCACAATAAATAGAGCTTCCTGTATCGTACAAATATCATTATCTCATGCTCTCAAGGCATTTTAATGTATAGCTTTTAAAAACTCAAATATGTTCTATTAAAACTAAAATTACCAAAGGGAAGCTTTGGGAATCTTGACCTTCTCATTGCATTTCATCACATTCATTGGAGAATATATTAATAAATAAAAATAAAATTTGCCTTGAATTTCCAAACTTGCATATATTTCTTCCTTCAAGGACAGTAATGTACCAGTCCATAGACAGTGCAGCATGCTAGTTCTATTAATTGCAGCACTACCTTCACACTTGAAAGTAATAAATAGGGACATATTATATTCTCAGAGGATTAATTTGTAGTAATATTTTATCAGCTGTGAAAAGGGCAATTTTTTTTACATATTGAAACTTAAGAGGGAGCCCTATTAGAATTTCACTGGAAAACAAATTCTGCATATATTTCATTGTGGCTGCAATCTCACATACGAAGGTGAGATATGGAAGTCTGGGGAAATAGGGAACAAGAGAACCGGAGATAGATATTTATATGTTTATTTACTTAAAGTCTTCTTGTTCTGTTTGTAAACATAATTGTATAGGTGAAAACAACAGATCGTTGCACAGATGTAATGGTCTAAACATGAACAACAGATTGTGGCACAGATGTAATGGTCTAAACATGAACAACAGATTGTGGCACAGATGTAATGGTCTAAACATGAACAACAGATTGTGGCACATATTTAATGGTCTAAACATGAACAACAGATTGTGGCACAGATGTAATGGTCTAAACATGAACAACAGATTGTGGCACAGATTAAGAGGTCTAAACATGAACAACAGATTGTGGCACAGATTAAGAGGTCTAAACACAAATTTTTTCTTTGGCTAAAAAATATGGTGTGCATTGTTGATGTATTAACCAAATGAACCAAGAAGACTTGACCACTATCAGTAGAACCATGAAGACCTGACCACTATCAGTAGAACCATGAAGACCTGACCACTATCAGTAGAACCATGAAGACCTGACCACTATCAGTAGAACCATGAAGACCTGACCACTATCAGTAGAACCATGAAGACCTGACCACTGTCAGTAGGCCAAGTGCATTTGTAGAGTGAAATAGAATGCATAATCATCTGTTGGGTTCTGACTGCATTTTAAACAAATGCATAAATTCAATATCTCACTGTCAATTATGTGCTGTCAATATCTGCCTACCATACTGACATACTGTCAATCTGCCCCAATTAAACTTCCTCAGTGACATGTCTCTCTGCAGTCAGCTGAATGGGAGAATGTTTCCAGCTCAGCTACTTTGGCCTTATGTTTGTAATTCCCTGAAGCTTATGGATAAAGTCCTAAAACCCTATCATTATGCAACGCTGCATTTTACATGGAGTGTCATTATATCATGGAATTGCAGATTGACTAAAATGAATCACTTTTATTTATTATAACCGGGGTGAAAGTTAGCAGCCAAAATGATCATTGGTTCGATATAGGCAATCTAACAGCGCACAAAGCTAAACTTACATTTCAGTATGTCTAGCCATGAATATTAAAGATCCCAACCAAATCAAGTTACTGTGGTCATATTGGCCACTGATTGAGATGGATATAGGGTATGGGCTGATGAGGGTCCACGCATTCATACCTTTAAAATTATTATCTGAGTATTGCAGCTAGGCTTTCAGTTCACCAGGAATGTTTAGTGAAAAGACCCCCCAAAATTAGGGCAAAATTTGTAATATTGCGTGGGATTTACCCGGTGCTGTTTAATGCATGAAGTTCCTGCATCTTGACCAAGATTTGCTATACATTTTTGGACCTACATCATAAATAGTATATCACCACTAAGTAAGAATTGGCATGGGTGTTGCTAGAACAGAGGCGTGAAATCCCACCATTTAGTGATTTTAATTACAAGATTTGAATTTTCACTGTCTTTACAGATATATTTCAGATAGTTAGAATCAGGCTGAATTATAGAAAATATGTGTTTACTTTTTTCTTTTTCTTAAGGGGCACCTGTCTACAAAAATATGTTTAATTGAAAGATTGCACCAAATGTGGGTATTTTAAATACTTTATTTGTATTATTTCATTAAATTCCCTTATTGAGCCCTCTTTGCATTTACCCCCTGCTACAACAGGGGTTGAATATCTTGGGTCATATATCTTATGACCAATATGACCCAAGATGTCTGCCTTGGATAGAGCTATTTAGAGCAAAGAGGGCTTAAAAAGGTACTTTGTTTATATTATTTTTATTTAAAATGCCTACACTTGATGTACTCTTCCAATTAAAAACAGTTGCCCTTCAACTCTTACTTTTATTAACCAATCTCTAAATACCGTACACAAGATTGTTTGGCTATTACTAAAGCATCATGGTATTCTGCAGTCTTAAACAAAAATAGTAGTAACACTACCATGTAAATAGTTCAATATTCATTGAGGTTGCTGAGATTGATATTGACAGAGAGCAGGGCTCCTTCCATGTGATTGGCTATAATAAAAAAAATAAAAAAGGTGCTTGTGTTTGGCCCACTTGATACTCGCAAACAAGTCCACAGATGAAAGGTGACAGTTTGACTTCATCAATCAAACATAGCCTTTATTTGAAGTTTCTTATTACAGAAACAACCTATTGGAGCAGTAGACCACAAAAACCTGACGCGTTTTGTTCGTCTAAGCATTGTACTCATAGGTTCAATTGGTCTTACTGTTTAAAGCTGTGCTGACCAACCTGAAGTATTTGATGTCTTCACATGGGGGAAGATCAGACATGAGCGATCCAGGCAGTTTATTTTATAACATACACTTAATGAAGTTGATTCATTTTACTTTCTTTGTTGTATAGTCTTTATATTATAAAAATCATATACTACTCCATTGCAGTGTGCCTACATAAACAAGGGGATTCGCAGTTTAACAGTACATGTACTAAATTGTTCTTAATCTATTTTTTTAAACTTTTGCTTCAGGAACAGAAGTCAAAGTTAAAAAGTTTGTGCCAGTACTCAGCATGCAATCAGCCAGTCAGAGTGGGGGCTCGTCCTGCCATGACTGATCAGGGCTGCCTAACATGCCACAAGCTGAGGGCAGTAGCACTGAGATTGTATCATTGTACCTTCAAAAGTGCATGCCAGTCTGTCCTCATACTAGGGCCACTTGTATTTTCATTTTAGTGGCACTTTAATAAAGTATATATCATGCAAAATACTTTTATAAAATGGGATATCTTCTTTTAAAGCTACTTTTATATTGTCTACTGTTACATTATGTAAGGCACATTTCACCAGCATCTGGCACATCTGTAATTGTTTAGCTATGGACTTAACAAAATTATCAATTCAACCTTCCTGAGCATCTTACATTGATTATTATAATCATTCCTGGGCTGTTTGCCAGAGTCAGCTTTAAGTCCACTCGAGTTGATCCAACACTCAGCAGGTAGCCTGAGTTAATAATTATTAAAGTTTTCAACTAACACCTAATTGTTACACATGTTTCGATAGCTTCAGAAATAGCTTTAAATTAATATCTGAATATTTCTTACTTAGAAATGCATTAGGCTTAATACTACAGGTGTAACTTTTCACTCCTGGATGTAACCTTTTTGGGGTCAGGTCATTTTATTTGATTTTGTTTTTTATGAATCCATATGGGATTGTATTTAATTATGTTTATTTTTCAGTATTGCACAATGTAGAATGTTAGTAGGTCAGTGCAAATGAACCGTGCAAGGATCTACAGAGGTCCACAGCATTTAGCTGGCCATCCATCTATTTGTCTGTCATCTTATCTAACTGTAATAGGCATCAAAGGATGACTCATCAAGCTGCTTACCTGAGCTGTCTGTTTATGGCCAATGTAAGGACATAGTCCTTCTTTCATCACCGATATGCCTGGCTAGATTTTATAAATGATCCCCCTTATTATAAAACTAATCAGAATACCAATCTGTGTACGTCATATGTGTTTAAAGGACAATTCTGTATTCGGCTTTATATAATGCTCATAGGCTACTATACTGAAATAAGGCAGAGGAGACTGAACATACCATTCAAACTTTCACCATGAAAACCCAAAACATACATTGAAATATTTATTCGTTGTAGTACAAAGAGAAAGCAATACTAATCGTATATGATGGTAATATACTTTCAGTTTTAAATCTGTTAAAACTAGCTTACAATTCTGCAGTGGAGTTTGTTTGCTGCTGGTATTCTATATATATATATATATATACTTTTCCTAGAAATATGCACTTATTGCATTTTGTACATTAAGCATTTCAATATTTACATAGGGTTACAAATTATACCTGCCGCCTATTCCCTTTAATGGAATAAAAAGGATATTCAGCAAAAAGATTAAACAAAAAAGTTTTGGGTTTTTTTTTGTACCCAAAAGCAACATATAAAGTATACACAGTCTAATGAAACACTTTAAAATACCCAACAGGTACAATGTTCTTTCACTGCTTTTCCTATTTGATGTCATCAAATGTTAAACCATAAAACATGTGGCATGTTAAAGTCAAACATAATAAGCTTTATTAGAAAAATAAAATAATATAAAACTAATGGAATCCGTTGTTCAACTTGATACCATTGCTAAATATTTAGCTAAGGGACATGCATTGAGATATGCTGAAACCCACAGCACTTGGATGTTTTGATTTGCATTCGTTTTATTTGTGTTCTTTTATCATGTTAATACATTATTTGACTTGCATTTCTCAGTTTGCTATTTTTTGTCCATTTTCGGTGTGCTGATGGGTTCTACGTGTATCTCTAAGACAGGGAAATATTAAACAGACTTCCTTTTTTTTTTTCCAAGGGAAATTAATAGTTAATGACGACTTAGTATATGGATGGGAGCACAAATTATGCGATCACAGATTTAGCTTTTTATAGCCAGTGCTATATATTGTGTGTAGGATTTAGTGACAAACTGGTAACAAACTGAGCTGTCATGTAGACACAAGAGCTTTGGAACATTCATTGGGTTCTATATGCCTCAGGCATTTTTAGGCTGGGTGCATCTTGGAGGTGCTAATACTGTATATTTCAAGGAGAGGAGCATCACGTACTGATTAGCCAGAAACTCTATTATTTAGAACCTTTATATCCCAGTGGAATCTAGTTTGGTAAATAGTTAAACATTTGTTGTTCTTATGAACAACATTTGTTTGGCAATGACAGCAGCTTGCACTTTCTAGAGCAGTCATTTGAAGTTGTTACTTTTATTTTTATTGTGTTATTTTTATTTTTACATTTTTTAAAAATATTATATTTAACAAAAAGTATATGCTTTGCAATATTTCTCAACCTATAAAAACATTTGGGATTTTATAAAATTATTATGAATTCAATGTTTCTTGCACCTGTAATAACCCCATAATTAAAAGAAAGTAATCTTGGTTTCACTATTTATGATTATATGTGGAAATGTTACATGTTTATTATAGAGGCCAAGGAAATTAATTTATACATTTCCATGAATCATTTAATAGTTAATTTATTAATGCATTCCATTTTTATCTAAATCATTTTAGATTTACGATGGCTGACCTTACATCCCCTTAAACTATTATCAAAACTGTCAAATGAATAAACTGAAAGACATGGTTTTTTTTTCTAATCTGACACCAATATTTACAACCAATACAGTCAAATGTCTATTAATACTGTTATGCATTGCATAATTCCGACTTTGTTCAGATGATTTTAAATAAATCATTTTTCTCATAGTGTGTATGACCATTCACTCCGCTTATTTTTTTTAGAAAAAAAAAAGACGTAATACATATTCTACACAGAATTGAAATCTGTTATAAAATGTAATTTTGGGGTCTGATTATATGGGAAAATATAAATAAGAGGAATAAATACAGTCGGGGTGTTCTTTATTAATATACTGTATATAAATACATAGATATATATATATCTGTATGTATACATATATATATATAGATACGTATTGGGACACCTGACGATTACACCAACAGGGACTTTAATGACATTGCATTCTAACTACATAGACATTAATATGTAGTTGTTCCACCCTTTCAGCTATCACAGCTTCCACTCTTATGGGAAAGGCTTTCCACACAATTTTGGACTGTTACTGGTTGAATGTTTGCCCATTTGTGAGGTCAGGCACTGAT